>LGRN01000147.1:11081-56390 GCA_001883825.1 Emergomyces pasteurianus Ep9510 | reverse complement strand
CGACAATGTCCGGGAAGAAAACCCCGGTATCTCTTTCGGTATGGATTTCCCCCTGAAGCAAGCAAGCACGCAAGCAGCGAATCCCTCTCGTGCCACTCCTCGTGTACAGGTCTGACGCGTCGTTTTCTTTTTTTTTTTTGATTGCAGGCCAAGTCGGTAAGGTCCTCGGAGAGAGATGGAAGGCCCTGAATGAGAAGCAGCGTGCGCCTTATGAAGCCAAGGCCGCTGCCGACAAGAAACGCTACGAGGACGAGAAGGCGAGCTACAATGTATGTCCACCACTTTTTTTAACAAGAAAATGCTCTCCTTACACGACTTTTCTTCCCCTGCGCCCCCTCCCCTCCCTGCCCTCGTTTTGCCAATCCCCGATGTGCTGACAGGCCCCGCGCAAGGCGAACGATGACGACGACGACTCTCAATAAATCGACAGGCTAAAGCTCTGGCACGACTGAGAACATATTTATGTTTTCCGTCGTCCCTGTCCGTCTCTCTACTTGTTGCTCTTCGTTGTGTTCAAACTAGTTCTTGTTCACTCTTCACTTTCTAATTATTATTGGTTTCAAATGGCTTGCTTGCTTGCTTCTTCGTGTGTACGCCTGGGATATGGGAAATGGGAATGAACGGTGGCTTGTCAATTGTGGTTTTCTTTCATTTTTCCTTTTTTCTCCTTTTTCATTTTCTCTCCCCTGTTTTCCTTTTTCCATATTCCATTGACGGTCTTCTCCTTTTCCTCCGGTACTTCGATGCTCCGTGTTTTTTATTTTTTTATTTTCCTTTTGTTTCATTAATGAAGGGGGTTTATCGGGTTCGTAATTCTATTATTTATTTTTTATCCTCTTCTTTTATTATCCTTCCTTCTTTTATTAAAGTCATAGGTTTTCGTATTGTAGTTTTTTCTATGTTTATGTTTTACTTCAGGTCGAGCATGGATCACAGCAAAAAATAAAGTAGGGAACGGAGTGTGGAAGAAAGAAGGCAAAGGGCAAAAGTGTAGTAGATGGGGGGGAGTGCATATCGTCGCTCTATATAGAGCTCCTGTTGAGAAATATTTCCTTCTTAACCCTCACACTCTCTCTCACTTCTCTCCTGATATCTTTCATATCTCTTCCAAGGGTACTAGTACTATCTACGATTAGGTTTGACCGCGTGCCCTTGCTAAAATTGTTTTTAAATATATATATATGTATATATTCTTATATCGGATTACAATAAAATGGGAACGGCGAAATGCAAAATCTCCACGGCTATGTAATAATAATAATAGCAATAAGTAACAAAACATGAACATAAATGATGGTCACTGTTTTGACCCACAGCCCCCAGCTCCCCCTCTCTTTCTCTCTTGCAGGAAAAGCATATTTCTAACTTCCATCCCATGTAGGTACTTAATTTATGTGGTTTGGAGTTTTAAGTGTTCACGCACCAGCGGGTACTTTGATATCATCACGACATAATATATATATATATATATATATATATATTATTCCATATACCCCCCCAAATTATCCATCCCTCTACTGGGACCCCCAGAGTTTCTGGACAGAAGTGTTAGAGAAACGCAGAGACCATCGATCTGTTTTAACTCCTTTTTTTTATTTTTTTGTTTATTTATTTATTTATTTGTTTATTCATTTATTTGTTTTTGGATGACAATGACAAATGATGATGATGCTATTAAAGATAACGATAGTTAATGCAGATGCTCAGGGGAAGAATAATTCCTCCGCAAGAGAGCTCATGTGGGGAAATACCCCTTTTAAACGACCCAGAGCTCAAGGTGTCAAGCTCCAAAAGTTTCTATTATTGCGGGGTGGCCACCAGTGCTCGAGGGGAGAAGTTTAAAAAAAAAAATATTAGTGTGATGGATTTTTCGTGGCTTAATATACCTGCGCATTTTTCCCTAATTTTATTGAGGGATCTACTTTTAGTATGGACGGAGGTGTATCTGTTTTCTTGTATTTACTTTTAAAAGAATGGGAAGCCGGGAAACTGACATCAAAATTGTAAGGATGGCAAAATGCTAAGAGTGGAGGAGTCCGTATATATGATATATATTTGGGCATAATATACTTCGTATATGTGAGGAAAAGAATGTACTCTGTACCAAGTAGAGTTTATAAATATAAAATTTCTTCTCTTGCTTGAAAATATTCATGCAGTAATAGCTGGCTTCTGCAAAGCTGCTCATGGCCACTCCCCTCCCCCCCTTCCACACATTATAATACATGTGTAAATGGGTTAATATCCATGCACAAATACGACTAACATGATTTTGTAAATGTGTCCCCTCCATCTGGTGATGTGCCGTAGGTAATATTATATATACACAGATTGATATAGACTCCGTATATGCTAGTTCTTAGGGTAGAAGTCTTGTGAGCAATTTCTGGTGATCTGATGAAGCTGTCCCTCTGATTTGCGGGAATCAGAAAAGCGCCCAAAAAGATAAGCGCATTGCGGTTCTATATCAAGGTTATATATTTGTTTGCTCCTCCTCTCCAGTTAATAATGACTGGGATCTGCCATGCCGGAATCAACTTCTGCTGCACTGAGTTTATGCTGGGAGTTACAGGGTTTTTTCTCTGGTCTATCTTATTTGTGAACCCTTTTACTCTGTACAAAAGAAAAAGACGGGATTGATTTATTGGATGCAAAGACGGGGTCTGGCAAGTTTTGAGGTACGGAGTACGGAGTACGGAGTAGTATTTGTCAAATTGTTCGAGCATCCACTCCAGGGTTGCTTTTTGCAGGTGGTTGGGAAAGGTCAGTCGGCCCCAAAAAACACCGATGACTAATGCGCTGTCTGGCGGTGAGGGGCAGTCCTAGGCTGCATCGGGGCTAGTGCGGGAGAAAATGCGGGCTTCTGAATGCCAACTCACCCGCTGAAACTCTGTGCAGAGCCGCGTCTATATCTCCTCCACTTTTTCTTTTTTCTGCGTTTTTTTCTTGTTTATTTATTTATTTATTTATTTATTTACTATCAGTGCCAGATCAACAGAAGAGGGCGCTGTTAGCTGTGGGAATCCTTTTTATCCCGACACATACTACTTGCCACACTCCCGTTTATTCTCTTAACCTTCCTTTGTTTACTTTCCCAAAAGCTCGGATGTATATTCTCTCCTCGCATGGTCTTCTGCCTGTGATGGCCGCCTGCCGTTGACCCCGATATCAACTGGCCCAGTATGAGTTTCCTCCAAGCAGCGCTGGATGCGGATAATGTCGCGACCACCTTCAGCAAATTTGTCGCGCACGTGCCAGAGGACGCCGGCAATATCACCTCCGTAGTCACCGAGCTCTTCACAATCAGTGCCAATCTCCGTTCTCTGGAAACTTTACAAAATTCTCCGCTCAGACCCAATTTTGCCTACATCAAAAGCGATGTAGAGTTAGTCGTCGGGGCGAGTTTTCGCCATACCATCCGGGTGATCAATGCAGCGTTTATCGCAATGGACGACGGTGGAAGAGCACAGGCTTCGCAGCAAAGTGTTCGACAGACATGGTTCCAGCTGCGTGACTACTTCCACCGTGAGGCGGGGTACCCGTTCGCTGTGCGGCTTCAATACTATAAACAAATGTTGGCGGAAATTATTCTTGTTGTTAGAAAGTAAGTCTCGTTCCTATGGCTGATTCATTTATATGCCTCACCCGCCCCCCCCCCCCCCCCTCTCCCCCCCCGGAAAAAAAAAAAAAAAAAAAAAAAAAAAAAAAAAGACAAAAAACGTCAAATGGAAAAGGAAAAAAAAAAAAAAAAAAAAAAAAAAAAAAAAAAAAAAAAAAAAAAAAAAAAAAAAAAAAAGGCCAACAGAAGGACAAGCGAGGGAAAGAAGCAAAATGGAGAAAAGAGGCCTATGTGCTAACTCAGTGTTGCGATTCTAGTGAACGTGGGGATCAAACGGCCCTCGTGAACCTTCGCCAAACCTTAACTATACTTCGCGCTGCTCAGGATCAGCAATATGCTGCTGAATCACAGCAACGACGCCAGGTCAATTTCGCAAATATCGGTCGTACTTTTGGACCCCCTCCCTCCACTGCTCCTCTTGGACCATCCACGACGTTTGCACCTGTCGCCCCCGCCGCCCCCGCCGCACCACCCGTGCCTCCTGCGCCCCCGCCTCCACCCTTCGGCTTGCATCCCCGTTCAAATACCCCACAATTAAAGAGTGCTCTCCGCAAGCCAACACCAACATCCGGAACCCCGACCCAGAAACGATCATATGAACGACAAAGACCAGCTGGTGGCCGTACTGCGTCTCCACATGCTCCTGGTTGGTTTGAGGTTGAGAGCCCGATATCTTCAATGGAAAGCCCAGAGTCTCCATCGACAACGGACTCCACCAGCACCGATTCTTTTTCGTTCCTTGATCCCATTGATCACTGGGCTGTGGGGCTATTTAGCAGCCCTACAACCGCGACGCCATTACCTCGTTCAAATGCAGGGTGAGTTTGTTTTGTAATCTCCTGGAGCATGGTGATATACTTACTTAAACAAAAATTCTTCGACAGTTCGAAATGCCATGGCGATTTTGATATGCCAGATGCACTGGCACGCCTTGAGAATGACTATGATGAGTTGTTTCGGCTGTAAGTATATTCCTCTTCAAAAAGCTAATAAAAATAAAAATAAAAATAAAAATAGAAAACCAAATCAAATCATATGTATCCCCATCGTTCGGCCTGTGCTAACAGTATTGCCTTCTAGGAATTTCAAACCAAATTTGACAGCCATTCTATACTTGCGGGAAAGTGATCATCGCGCGCGGATTCTATGCCAAGTGCACCGTTCATCTTCAAAGATAATTTATGCCACCCTGCCGCTGAACATGCTTACCCTCGCTCGCCAAGAGTCCCATCTTCTATTGTGCACAAAATCAAAAGATCAAGTGTTAAGGGCTTGGCTGAGTCTCCAATTTGAAACGATCGAGAGTAAGCAAGACAAGCATTCATTTTTGAGCCCTATTATCGGTTATCCTGTTATGCCTCGATGTCTAACCCAACGGTTTAGAAATGGTGCTGTTTCATTGTGCATTCATCGCACTTCGAGGGCAGGACTCTGGCCACCCAATTAGCAAGACTCCAGACCCATTCTCTCTTGAGGAAGAGGAAATATACGGCGGGTATGTACATGTCCCATGCGCACATTAAGCTACTATCAGTAGTCAAACGGTTTAAACCACTTACTTACATATCAATAGTCGGATTCTCGACGATAATTATCTCCATGCGCTGCGCATTTTCCAGGATCGTCCTTCCGGTGCGATCCGCTTACAGGCGTCAATTCACTCTGGCGAAATGGCGGAGTAAGTTCTCTGGGCCCCTCCTCTTTTCCGTTGGATGTAGATCATCTTATTTTCAATTTTGATATCAAATGAGCAATCTGCCCCTTCTTCCCCTGGGTCCCCTAAAACCCCTGCATCAATTGGAAAAGCAGTCCACAGATTAGCGCGCTAACATTTAAAATTATTCTTCTAATTTCAAAATGGCAGTGTTCCGGTATGGACGGCTTTCATACACGATCATGTAGGGTCGAAGTCATGGATTCGGCGCATCGACCGCAAAACAATCATCCTTACTGATCTCGATCGGGCGATTTTCATCGATTCGGAACAATACACTCCTCGTATCACACGACGCCAGGAGCATGTGCTTACGTTTACGCATGAAAAAGGTGACTGCTTTTCCTTTATTTTTAATTTGAATGTTGAGTGTTTTCCGGCACTTGGATGCCACGGAGATAATTTTCCTCCATCAGCACCCTTTTTCCATTATATATATTTTTCACTGGTGGTTTACTTACTTGTTTTTTGTCACGGTTGCTAGATGCGGAAGCTTTTGAGTGTGAGATTACTATTTTGCGCCATAAAGCTCGACGTTAAAGACTACCATTTTGCACCGGTGGAGCACATTGAACACCCCATCAGGTTTAAGGTGCCTCTTCATCGAGCCAAATTACTGGAATCAAAGTGCAAAATATACACACAAATATTCACTACAGGTGTTTTTTTAAGAGCGTCAACGACACGTTTAATGACCCAAACAATCACTCACTGAAATGTCGACCCTATTCGAGAAGTCGAAGGAAGCGAAAGGAATGCATATCTACACTCACGAGCCCAATGAAGTCGACGGCCTATCTGTTTAAATATATGGATATGTCCAAAAATGCATTGTACCGTTTACGAAGTTATGATTATTATGACGAACTATTAATGAGCTGTTGCATTTGGAAAAAATGGCCAACAGCAAAATAACGAACGCATGAGCGATGATATGATTTCACATTTTGCACAACATGAATCGGAGAAGAGGATGGGGAAAAATTCTTTCTTGATTTACTATTTAATGCGGAGGTGTTATTTCTTTTTCTATTTTTCTTGGAGCAGCTGCATTTCTGATGATGATTCAATCCTTGTTGTTTTTAGTTTATTTATTTATTTTATTTATTCGCGATTTCCCCCCTCCTCCGCAACCTATTAGCATTTATTATTTCTATTTTATTCAGCATTAATTGTGTTTATCCTATTTCGGTATGTTATTGGGGAGTTGAGAATCACCACAATTCTCCAGCATCCTCTTTATTTTACTTGCCATCACTACTTAGCTCTAGGATTTTTTGCACTTTCGATTGCTCTGCATTTTCTGCAGCCTAGGTATACTTGCATTCTCTCTTCCATCGCATTTGACTATACACCCATAGCTACCATGACATTGACCCTTTCGATATAATATTGAATTGCTTGAGCTGAGATTGTAATTGAACATCTGCCTGTGTTTACGTCAGATAAAACTCTTCGGGAATAAGTGCAAGTAGGTTCCCATGACCAGCATTAACGGAAAAAATTTAAATAAGAGATAACCAGAAACGATCTCTATCCAACACTCTGTTCTACAGCTCACACGAATTTGATATTCACATATCTATCCCCTCCATCCCCCCAACATCAGCCCAGAATTTCTCAAAATCAACCCCCTGGTCTTCAAACAGCTGCTGCGTCTCCTTCATCGCCTTCCGTTGTCTCTCAGGCGTGAAGCCCCCAGGCTGTGTGCTCTCATATTGAATCAACTCCACCCAACGGAAAAACAAATCCTCCTTCCCCATCGACGCCAACTTTTCCTGGAACATTATAATTTTATCTCGTTGGGTATCTGAGAGTTTTCCGCCATCCGCTTCCCCCGAGCCTTCACCAGCACCACCCATCTCCGCCCCAACTCTCCAAATCAGCCACTGCAAACCATCACCCCGGTCCTCCCCACCCCCATGAACAAGCACTGCAGTCTTAAAATCATCAAACTTCAGGTTCCCCTCCTCAACAAGCTCATGCGCCTTAACCATGGCCGTGAAATCCAGATCCCAATCCGCATCAATGAGCAGATATCCCGTCTTCAGCAGACGCTGCGGCGTAACAGCGGGGATAACCTTGGTTTTGATGGTCTCGTCATCCTCTCGAATCCAAGTGGGAAATTGCAAGTCGTCGCTCCATGACGCCCTGCTTTTGCGCACAACGACTTCAGGCACCTGAAAGCCGAGCTTGCCGCGCCAGTGAGCGGGCCCGAGCAGGAAGCGGACGGGCCAGGGGAGGAGGATGGTGAGGAGGAGGTAATCAAGGAAAAAGGTCAGGGTCCTGCGGAGGAGGGTGGTGAAAAGGTACTTCCAGCTGGCGGTTGATGTGTCTATTCGTGCGGGGCTTTCCTTCCCGAGCATCAAGGCGAGGATGTCGATGTAGGTAGAGTAGCCTGTGTAGACTCTTAGGAGGATTATGGCTAGTATGGCTATGTTTAAGAATAGAGGTAGGAAGAAGATTTGGCGCTTGTGATTTCTTGGGTGGGTGTCCAGGTGGATGAGGTAGACATGTTTTGGCGAGAGGTATCCCAGGAAGGGGGCGAGCGACTGTGGTGTTTCGGTGAATGGGGCTGGCGGAGTTGAGGGTTTGGTTTTTTTAGAAGATGAGGAGACCGGGTTTTTAACTGAAAATGCTGCCTTTTTCTTATTTGAAGCAGCATTCGTTGATTTTGCCATCCTTTTCCTTCTCTTCCTCTTTTTTTTGGTGTGTAAATGTGTTTTCTTGTTTTGTCTTTCTGTATGTTCAGGTTTGTTTCTACAGATCTTCTTTTTTAGCCTCTCCTCCTCAGGAGCCGCAATCGGATGGATTCCAATTCAAAACTCCGTAAATCATCGCAATATCCAGATGACATGGGATTTATCCTATTCATTTGTGAGCCGTTGGGCTGTATCGAGCATAGGTTTGCACTTACGGAGTACTTTGGGGAAACAGGCGGAATATGGGTGTGAGACAAGCCCACTGATAACTTGGTTATTAAATCCTGTGGAAATATTTTTTACCTCATCCAACCAATCCAGAAAGGCATATACACAGTCTACTTGAAGAATAAAAACTAATTAATCAACCGATGTTCTGTTCAGTTGGGCTTTGCTTCGACGCTCAAGTTTGATGTTTCGCGAAGTTAATCCCAACGCCGAAAAATATCGGCTAGTCCGCTTTGGGACAAGGACAACCATGTATGTCACTGGCTTCGACCAGAGACGCGATCTCGGAATCATTCAACAAACACACGCGGCCTTCCCCCTCTCGATTTGTGATTTACAGGAAGGATATGCATAAAATGTTATAGGCATCTGGCGTTATGCAGGCGCTGCATATGATGGAATTTTGGGAGTAGTCCAACACAAACTATGTCTACCGGCGGCCGCACCACTCCTTCCGACTCACAAGATCGCAACGATGACGAGCTTCGATTTCGACGACCACAACGAAATGGCCAGGCGGAGGACGTAATCTATCAGTCGCGAATTCCTACATTGAGTCCCGGGCATGGCGCACAATCCCGTGTCGTGTTTAGCAATACTAGGACGCTGAAAGGCGCATTCCAGGCCGCCGTTAGCCCGCCGTCGCAAGCAAACAATGGCAATGAACAGAAAAGTCCTCCGAGACGATTGATCGCCAGAGAAAGAAAAGACTCTGCACCATCACCCATGGCGGAGGTTTCGAGTCCCCCTCCAGGCGGACTTATCGAAAGTTACCAGCAGATTTACGACGCGGATAACCTGGCCGAATCTGTCGCTCAAGACCTCTATGACCCTCCCTACGATCAAGCTAGACTCGAACGGACACGAAGCCTCTCCCCAAGCCCTGGCGCGGCGCGGCACGAAGATGAATATGCTGGTACTGGCGATTTCCATGACCCTAACCTTAGTATCAGTGATATTTCAGATGAGTCGTTCAGGCAAAACCTTGCTCAGCATGCTATGGACCAGGCCCGGTTGAAGCGCGTCACGCAACGAGAATCCCCTGTTTTCAGCAAAGCTAAGGTAGGGCCGAAAACCGCCCTGTCGTTTGAAAATTTGCAGCGTCAGAATGAAGAGGATACATTTCGCGAGAACGTAGAACCTGCTCTTAACATTCCAAAAACTTGGGGTTTACGTGGGCGGGTCTCCAAGAATTGGCTAAACACTAGTCGACCAAATGGGAATAATCATATTGAAGAGGGAGCTACGCACTCAACCGACCAAGAGGGACTAGAACATGATATAGATTTTACTGCCAGGTCCTTGCAAATTTCGGAAAGCCCGCCGGTGCGAAGCAATGCCCCGCAAAGGAACGAAACCGAGACTTTCAGGAGGAAGCCGTTTGCACAAAATCGGTTAGGGGAAGCTGCAAGGAGGTCTCAGCATGAGCAGGGCCAACCTTCAATAGAAGGAGATCTTATACCGAATTCTCCTATTACTATATACCGAGAGGTAGATCGAGAAAAACCCAGGCACCTATCTAAAAACGACCCCCAGGACCTTTTACGGACGCTCTCGAGAAGAGAAAGCTCGAGTGTGGCTAGTACGCCGGAGCAGACACCAGCTGATAACACTCTCCTTAATGCTAAAACACCAGTGGTGACTGGTGCATGGATAGATACACCCGTTCCCGATCGTACCGCGGAGCTCCAGCGAGATTTTTCTGTGGATATTAATTCGCCGAGTACGACAGCCGCCCGGAATCATCCCAGAAACAAATTTATAGCGGAGGCAACAAAGCCTCCGTCAGAAAAGGCGCCGGAGGATAATCCACCGCCGGAAAAACCGCCACCAGCACCACAAGAAGTAAGACCGAAAATAAAGTCAAAGCGGGCTCCACCACAACCGTTAAAGAAACCTAATTTACCGCGGAGTGCGTTGGAAGCGGTGATTGAGGGTGCAAAATCCGGAGACCATAGCCTAGTGCTTGGAGAAAGCACGCTTGACTCCTTGCAGGAGCTGCTTGATGAGAACTCAACTGTATTGGATTCTAAGCCTTTTATCATCAAGGCTGAAAGCGAAGACGAAGAAGATGAGACCAAGCACGAAGTACCCTCTCAGACAGATGATGATGCTGTCGTTGAGCGGCTGAATAAAAAACTTCAGTCTCTCGTTCGCAGTATCAACGCAACCCAGACCGGCCTCGCAAGCCTCGAACACCAAATCGCCAAGGACGCGAGCATTTTGATATCGCGGAATACCAAACAAAGCAAGAAGGTCGTTCATCGTCATACAAACTCCTCCTGTGACGCCTATGGCCTCCATAGCGATGACCATCACTACGTCGCACTTCGTTTGCCCCGACTATGGTATCGTAACCCAGATAACAATCGTCTCCGCCTCACCCGCCTCAGCTGGATTGTCCTCGGAGTTTTCACCTGGTACTTCACGGAACTTGTCATGTGTGACTTCTATTGTCATCCGCTGTATGCTGCAACGTGCGAGCGGAATTGTTTACATCCTAACGCGCCGCGGATGCCCCTGGTGATACCAACCATGCTCTGGCGCTGGTCGCACCTCTCCGTTATTTTAAAGCCCTTGTGGGCAATTCTCGTTGCGGGATTCCGAGTCATAGCACAACTCCTCGGCCTCTGGGACGGATTTTTTGATACTACGCCCGGTGGAGAATGGCCGGTTGTGGATTACCAGCAGGAAATGCCCATTTCTCAGCCGACTTTTGAATCCGACATGGACATAGGGATGATGCAGGATGAATATGTATAGCCATCTCCTGTTTGATTTTACTTTTTGGGTATGTATCCTTCCCGTGACAGGTGGATGGACTGGGCCGAGAGATAGGTGTTCCCTCGGAATTTCTTCTACTGGCTGTTGGTCCCTTTATCTTTCCCGTCTTCCCTTGTTTCATTCGTCCTTCAGTACTGTATTCGTCCTTCTGTATTGCTCTAGCGCAAAGTGACTATCTGGGCATTGGCGTTTTTGGAGTGGGGAGTTAGCATTTCATCTTCAAATGCTAGGAGCATCCAGTTTTGGCGATCTTTTGGTTTGTTTACAAAAGGCGTCGTGCGTGGTGGTTTTTTTCTTTGTGCCCTGCTGGATTGAGGGATATCGAGATACCAAGATGCTGTGGTGAATATTTAATATCTATGTAAACGCCATTCACATCACCATTTCGCCCCCTAGCCATATTACAGTAGCATCCAGTACTCCGTACTCCGTACTCCATAGCCCTACTTAGAAGCCGGAGTGGACCCTGGTGGTGATTCGGCATGGGGTGGTTCCCGCCCCATGTCAGAAACTTTCGCCCAGCTAAACGACCCTCTCCTTGAAGCATCTGCATGTACGGAGTACGGAGTAAAGTTGAGCGAAAGCGGCAACAGCCCGGGTACGAGGTCACGTCAGCGCTAACCTGCTGCCGAATCCTTCGCTCTACGACAACACCATGGACCATCGACCGACCCTGCAGCATCCTGTTGGGGACAGCCATATAATTGCTTTGCCAATTTTGCCAATGAAACAGAGACAATATCTGGGTTTTCTCCAGCTAGCGAGAAGCACTACGAGAGAGAGACAGGTTGGGTTGGGATACATACGGAGTACGGAGTACATTGTTGAGATTCCCTTCCAAACGGCCCCCAAAAGGACATCTGTTGTGTCGTGTTTAAGGTTGGCTGGATCAAGCCCTAGGGTTCCACAGTTCATTCCCTGAAACGGAACGGCTGAACATGCTGGCGGATTATTTTGTGCCTTCTTGAGGACCAGCCATGACACCAGGTTGGCGATAGCTCGTCTTGGCCCTGCCGGGTTAGCTAGATTGCTAAAAATGTTCATGCGTTAAGCTGGGTAGGGCAATTTTCTCCGCGAACCGTCCAGGTTGGTTCTGGATGGGCTCGGAATTGCAAGTTGCTTCCATCTAGCGCTGTTATGTCCGCTTCACAGTCGCACCGGATGGACATTATTTTTTTTTTTTGTGATTTAACCAAAGTTGGCCAGAGTTGACCGGCGTAAACCTCTGCGCCAAGATGGGGCAATTGAAAGGTGGGACCGGCTTGGGCGCCTGGAGATACCAGGGGCCACCACGGATGGTTGGTTCAAGATGGGCGGGTTTGGGGGCGTACTAATATTATTCCTTGAAGACTTGACCCTTATGAGATAAGACACAAGAATCCAGGAGGATCAGTTACGTGTTGGGACACTACATCATATGTTATTGTTGTTTTAGGGGAGCCAAAGTTGTTTCCCCCAGGGCTTCGTTCACTGGAATTTACACTTTTTGCACCATCCTCCTCACCTCGCACAGCCAGTTATTCTTGCCTTTTACAAAAATGAGCCAAAGGGATGCTATTAGATGCTATGGCTCTACAGGGAATCATTTCAACAACAATACGAAATGCCCTGACTCGGATTCCTGTTGTAACACCGCTCAGCAATGCCGACCGGATCGATTGTGTGTTTCCGACAAAGACCCAGATATTCTTGTCCGCGCTCCTTGCAGTGTTTACCCATGGTCTAACAACTGTGCCAAAGTCTGCATAGAGGGTGAGTCGACCGTAACCGACCGTGAGAAATAGAAAACAGAAAATATATTCACATTTCCCATGGGTGTTTCTTTTGCTAAGATCTCCTCAAATGAACAGAGGATTCGTCTGGGTTCCTCCCACGGGTCAATATATGTCGGGATGGCAGTTATTGCTGTGTCAAAGACACAACCTGCTGCGTCGACAAGCGCGGGTTTTTCCTGAACGACGATGGAACCATCAAAGCTCGTGCGAACAGCACCATCTCCGATACGACAAGCATAATACCGACGACAACCACCACATTACCCACGACAGCGCTCGACAACACATCCACCGGTCTTAACACCAAAGCTCCCACAAATGCGCCCACAGATCCGCCCGCCCCTACCGCATCTGGCGAACCTCAACCAGCAGCATCGGGGGGAATTTCACAGCCGGCCAAATTTGGCGTAGGATTTGGCGTTGCTTTTGGAGGACTTTTAGTCCTTTTTATTGCCTATTTTGCCTGGCGCAGGCGGCACCGAAATAATCGATTACAATTAAACCCGGCGGCCTATCCAACCTATGGCCAAAAAAATAAGGCTGGAGACTTACCGGTCGAATTACCCACGCCTCAACAGGTCCCATTATCTGAGCTTGAGGGGTATTATAGTGAGAGTAACAGGAGATGATTTGTGTTATTAGTTTTATATCCTCTCGTTCTTCCCGCGTGCATCCAAATTCTTTCCAAATTTTGAGAGAGCAATCAATAGAGGATGAAATCCACCAACTGCATACACGTATGTAATTGGATATGTACTTGGCTCTAGGATGTCCAATACCTTTTGGATGGTTTGAAAAACCCCGGCTTCACCGAGAGCTCATCTGCTATTTCTTTGACTTCGTCATTTACGGATTTTTGATTTTCTGTCTCTTGTTAATTTCCCCCGCCAAGATTCCCCTTAATACTTTTCTTCCATTGAAATGTAATACCCATACTCTCATATCTAGTACATCCATGTGGGAACTTTAAATCTGTATCGAATAGCTTCACGTTCTCTTTGCTGTTTCTTTTCTTTTTCTTTTCTTTTCTCTCTCTCGAGATTCGAATATGAAGACGCCATAATCTTTAATGGTTGAAAATTCAATGGACCAACCAATTGTTTTTGGCGGTTTCTTTCATTTGACATGATAAATTTTTCTAAGATATCCAACATTTTTTTTTTTTTTTTAAAAAAAATGAGCAGGAAAGGTGTCCGGTGAGCGATTATCATTATATGGTACATTCCAAGGTTCGGATTCACTTTATTGCCAATATTTCGTTCACACCCGTCCTGTTTGTTCAGCGATATCATTCGGTATTGTGTGAATATTGGGGTTGTAAATATCAACGGGATTAAGATAAATGATATCGCCTTTGTGAAGGGTATGGAACATCCCAATTCATCTTTTAGCAACAAGAAAAAAAAAAATGAAAAAATGAAAAAAGGGTCTAAGCCTCTGCGTAGATCAGCCTCGTTGATATACATGCAACTGTTGTTACCAGGAACATATGAAGACAGCATTCTTCAGCAGCAAGAAAGAAAAGGTAAACAAGAAGCTCTTGAGTCAAAATTGCCATATGGTCCATCTGATTTATAGCTTCTTCTATTAATAAAGGTAGTCAAGGAGAAAGAAAGAAAAATTAAAAAATTAAAAAAAGTTTAATAAGCAAAAGATATAAATAAGGACCATCCATATATTGTATCATGCCTTACAACTTCGCCTTATTCTGCTTCTGTTCCCATGCTTTCACAAGTATGCTTTCCCCCCTAACCCTACAGTCCTTTCCTGCCTCCATCATTTGCTGCACCTCTTCATAAGTTAATGTTCCGATTTCGCTTAATTTCTTCGTCACAATCGTTTGACCGTTGCGATGAATATACAGCGCCTCGCCAGTCCGTTTTACACGACCGTGCACGGCATCTAGGCAAAAGTCCGCCCAGCCGCGGAAGCAACGGTTCCCAGCCGCGGAATCGGGAAATATAATCGCGAAGCAGTGTGGCATTCCGTCGAATCGCTCGAGAATGGCGGTGCCACCAGCATCATGCACTTTTTTTGCAATGTAGGTACCATCATCTTCTATTAGTTCTTCGCCAACATTGATGAATATGGGAGGGGCGTCTTTCCATATTTCCTTCGGACCGCTCAGGGGTGACACAAATGGGTGGGTCAGGATGTTTGCGTTGGCGTACATTTCTGCCCTTGGAGGGGATGATGGCCAAACAGAGTCTTCGGGAAACGGCATTGGTTTAAAATCTAAATTATGGTCTTGGATTGGCATAAGGTAGTCTAATTGGAGATTTCTAGTGGTGGAAGGTAAGGAGACCGTGACGTCGCCGAACGGGCTCGACGTTGCTACTCCTGCGGGAAGCTCGAGAGGCACGTCTTTCCCGTGAAATCGGATTGTAGGGTTAGGTGACAGATGGCGGATTGTGAGGATAGTTTGTAGAAGAGCGAGAGAGAGCCCCCCGCCTGCTGAATCGCCAGCAATTACAATTTTATTTGCTGGAACGGCAGAGTGCAGAGATCCTTCTGGAGGAGAAAGAAGATACAGATAGGCTACGAGCCCATCAAGGATGGCAGCTGGGAAAGGGTTCTGGGGAGCAAGTCTGTAGCGGACGGAAAGACAGCGTCCTCCCGTCTCCTTGGCCAGTCTTGACGTTGTGGGACGATGAGTACATGGGTCCATCAAACTGAATATGTGTGTTAGCCGTAAGTCACTTTGCCAGGCAGATAATAATTCAACTTTCAGGATTGGGTGCAGTACTAATATGCGCCACCATGTAAATAAAGGATCGTAATATCCTCTTTAATCTCCTCCATCAAATGTTTATACTTCTCTTCTTCGGGAATATCTGGTTGCAGAGCCTTGGAATTCACTCCGCTCCGGTGCCCTATCCACTCTGCCTCAACATCGGCCAGCTCGGGGACGTCATAAGTTTCATGGCCATCTTTATGGTGTTCAATAGCTTTGATCAGAGCCTGAAGAACGGAGTTTTCAGCAGGTTTTGGCATTTTAATTTTCGATATCCACATCGGGCCCTTGATACCGGGATCTTTCAAGGTGCTCCTTTGCGTTTTGGCCACTGGGTTAGAAAAGGAGATAAATGATCGGATCAAGTTGACAACAAGCTCCACCTGCAAGTCCTGCCTGCCAGCAGCGGGAGAGCGTTTGAAAACATGCAAAACTGTTATTTTAAGCAGAAGCGGAACACGGACCGCGAGGGCCTTGAGGGTAGCAAAGTTGAGCTTGGGATCCATGCTTCCTGATGAATGATATCGGGATTCAAAAAAAAAAATGTGAACCTATATAATTATCTGTAGGAGATATCCCTTTGAAGTACTATTGTCGGGGTCAGGAAAAGTATGATGATCGAATGATGAACGAAATGTGTAAGAGGAG
The DNA here is from genome assembly GCA_001883825.1 of Emergomyces pasteurianus Ep9510. Taxonomy (NCBI): domain Eukaryota; kingdom Fungi; phylum Ascomycota; class Eurotiomycetes; order Onygenales; family Ajellomycetaceae; genus Emergomyces; species Emergomyces pasteurianus. The sequence goes on along the minus strand of LGRN01000147.1, from coordinate 40,186 downwards.
AAAAAAATATCCATTCAAGACGGCCAGAAAGCGGAGCAGAAGTGGAGGATGCTCGGTTAGTTACATTCTAAGGTTTGTTTCCTCTCCCGCCTATTTAAGCTAAGTTAGCCCCTTGGGATCCATCCAGACGTTAGTACGAAGAAAGTTGATGTTGCTGAATATTTGACAGGTACGTGGAGTAGTTACCTACCTTTCTAATAGTATTTATCCCGTATCATGGGGAATTACCTTGCATGGTGTAGCGCAACAACACTGCTTTCTGGACTATATTAACTCGCTTCTCCCGCCGCTTGAACATTCACTCTTCATTGTCTCTATTTTCTCTTTCTTTTCTCATAATTCTCTTGTCTTGTGTGTGTCATGCTCATCTCTTCTTTTTCTTGACCCCCACTGCTAGTGTCACCTGGTCTGGCTGTGCTGCAGCTGAAACTGTTCTTAACATGATAATCATGTTCATTTTTCTTCTTCTCTGATGCAATTTCATCTCACTCTACTGTCAAGTTACTCTAATCTCATGCACAGACTGAGATCTGCTACTGGAATATCTAGTCTGCTCGGGACTGTGGCTGACTGAGGTTTTCTGTTCACTTTGTTGATCTCATTTTCCTGTCGCATACACGACTAGCTATTGCTCCTCATTCTATATTTGATTAATTAATGGAAATTCAATTACCAGGCTAACTCAATTAATTTTAGCGGGGGGGTCCCTATCAATTATGGGGGTGTCCGTATAAATTCCTCCTTTTCGCCTTCTTCTCTGTCAGAAACTGAATTCGCTATCCTCATGTTCCACTTATATATATAACTAGTTCAAACTAGTAATTACTATTTCCATTACGACACTTCGAAAGTTCCCACATACAACATGACTCTCATCCCAGTGCTCATCTGGGCGGCGGACCTACAGGCCTCGTGCTGGCATCATGGCTGCGGCGACAGAACGTGGGGCTGCGAGTAATTGACAAAGGAGATTTCAAAGCCTCTGATTCCCGCGCTGTAGTTATGCATGCTCGCCCGCTTGAGCTTGAGCTCTACCAGAAACTAGGCCTGGCTGATGAGGTGATTGCGGATGGCAAGTAGATGATAACTACAAACCTCTGAGTCAAGAGAAAACATTGAGTGTGATTGGTGATTGACAAGATCAGAACAAGGATCACGCTGCACCCCTTCATTCACGTCTATTCACAGGACCGGTATGAGAAGCTGCTGGAGAAGAAGTTGATGAAGATTAGCATCATCATCATCAAGCAGAATACAGAGCTGTTGAATTTCACAAATCATGGTAATCATGACTCCTACACGCTTCTTCGCAACGATACTCAAGAATGAGAGGAGAACTGCAAGGCACAGTAAATCATCAACTGCAACAGAGTGTCATTCATGATGCATCATGAGCTCAACAACATACAATTCTTCAGCAAGATTTATCAACCCTTATTCTACATCACAGACATCAAGATCAGTGAATCTGCTATCAACAAAGAGATACATATCAGTCGTTATTCCTTCAACTGTCTTCTCATCCTTGCCTACAATGACAGCTCGCGTTGTGCGAGTGATAGACATTGTCAGCAACAAACTCAACAATGTTCCATCAGAAACACTCACGTTCAAAGATATAATGAGCATCACTATCATCAGCTTGAAATTAAGTTGAAGAAAGTCAACTGATTCTTAACATATCACATTTATCATAGAATGATGAGTCACTTCTAGAGTGATCGGGCATTTCTCATCAGCAATGCTGTGCATATTCACAGCTTGATCAGCAGACAAGGAATAAACACAGAGATCAGTGATACAGTTAATTTGACTTGAAAGTTGACAGCAATATTGCAGGGCAACACAGATTCATCATTGTTAGACAGTTGTGAGGCAGAGAGAATTTCATGTGCACAGACATTGACACAGTGAACAGATCAGACTTTCTTCATCACAATCAAAGAAGGTTTTCTCATGGATAATATATCGTGCTCTTGATTCTCTCAATTTTAATACAGCTGTCAGCAGCTACAGATTGTGCATTCTGTATTCTGTTGCAAACCCAGATAGCCTACCACAGAACAGCTTGTGTAGATGGTGGGGCTGACCAGGTCCACGACAGAGACTGACTGCCATATACAAAAGCAAACAGGGTAAATAACTACATGATACTATCACTGATTGCAGGACAGATTCATGTTTACAGCACACCCAAGGAGGAGATGAAGAAATGATGCAAGAATCAGAAAGTTACACTGCATGTCTTTGAACTATAAGAATGTTGGGTTCGCTCAGAATACTGCATATCTTTTGTGGCCTGATAGCCACGTTGCCTTCGCGAACCTGTCTGGCATGCCAGCGGAGTTTGACAAACTATCTTTCAAGCTTGCGGAATCCACAATTTGTCAAGATGATTGATTGATCTAGTAATCATGTCTCCGATTATCGACCGCCATAATACCCGCTAAGCTAGGGGCCAAATGTTTATTCATTGAGCTGTACGTTAGGCCGGTGGACAATTCCTGTTCCGGTTAAAGGCATCTGTGGGAGGTGGAAAGCTTGCATGATTAAGGGTATGCATTCATTCTCTCACATAATATGGGGCACGTGATACGGGTAGCCCTAGTCTCATCCAACAAGATTAGCTGGCTCCTACTGAATACTACAAAAAAGGGGGATTGATATTTACACCCGGAGCCAGGCTATTTACACCCGGAAAAAATCCACTATATTTTTAAAGGTTTAGTGTATACACAGCCATACATACGAAATAACTAGCGTTTCATTGTAGAAAAACTGTTTATGACAGAAGTTGAGTTATTCTCTGTACGGAGTATGCTCATCAGACTGTTAAAATTAAACTATTTGTACTCCGTAAATCCTATTAATATAATGTCTTGTTTCAGACGATTAGTCAGCCTTTTAAGAGATTTTCAAGAGTGAGAAGAACACAAGGAATGAAATACTAGAGCTGCCAGTTCTCAGCAGCTGTAATACACAGAATGTAAATCAGAGACATTTGTTGAAAGAAGTAAAGAAGTGAGAGAATTAATTCTATTAAATTTAGATGCAGGATTCTACAGAGTACTTAGTTTCTTCTTCTTCTACAATAGAACACTAGTTATTTTGTATGTATGACTGTGTATACGCTAAACCTTTAAAAAAATAGTGGATTTTTTCCGGGTGTAAATAGCCTGGCTCCGGGTGTAAATATCAATCCCTAAAAAAACAGCGTGGAAATTGGGATGCTAGAGACTTAAATTCAATATATTCAGGGGACGAGTAAAATAAAATAAAAAGATATTCCGAATCAACGTTTGGCGCTTCGATGGCCGCACCCTTACTTTACAAAGGAAAGTTACATCTCAGAATTGCATTTAAATGTAAATTAGACCGTGTAAGGGATACCCAGCTCTTTAGCGACGATGCTCGCAGCTTTCTCTCCAACAGCAAGCGCTGTCGAGTACGTGTTTGCTGCTACATTGCCTGGGCATATTGACAAATCTAAAGAGAGCCGTCGTCAGCATCGTACGGCAGGGAAAGGTTATCAACGAATCTAAACTTACCGACGACCTTTAGGTTTTTGACGCCATAAACATTCAAGTCCTTATCTACCACCCCTCCTTGCTCCCTTGGCTTCATTGCACATGTGCCCATACTATGCCACGTGGTGGTAAGATTCTTACGGATGCACTCTTCGATTGCCTCATTGTCTTCTTCGGAGTACTCTATCGGCACTGGATATCCCTGGGCCTTGGAAGCCGCGTCAACTACTTCAGGGTTTGCCTTTGATCCTGGAGCAAATATAGGATGGCCAACGCTGTGTGGTCCGTTGTAATATGCCAACCTCCGCGCTATTTCCCGTTGCCTTTTATAGCCCCATACCAATTTCTTTACGTCTGCAGGGTGATTGAGAAAGCCGGCATCGAACTCCGGAATGTCAGTGACTGATTTGCCTGTAATGTGGATTGATCCCCGTGAATAAGGGTACGCGGTAAATGAAACCACGCAGAAAAATTGTCCTTCTGGCGGGTGCTCTGTTTTTGATCTTGCTAGATTCAATGCAACTGTGCATATGAGCATTAAGGGCCGAGTTTCTCTATGACGAAAGTCCTTCTCCCATGCTCTCTGTAACGCTGGATCAAATTCGTTAACTTCTGCTTCCGAGGGCCGAATCTTTCCGAAGCAGTCAAGGCCGTTCCATCCAAGCATGTGGCGAGTGGGGTTGGATGCTTTTTGCAACATTGCTTCTTTGAAAGGAAAATGGCCCATGAGAAGCCCATCTAGTGTTTCCTCTGGCGGTGCTTTGGACAAGTATGAATAAAAGACACCTTGGTGATCCTGATAGTTGCTCCCAACCCCGTCCAAATCAGACACTACGGGAATTCCTAGAGCCTCCAGTTTCGATTTATTGCCAATTCCAGATCTTTGCAAGACTTGAGGAGTACCTAGCGCGTTTGCTGCGACTAAAACAAGCCGCTTTGCATTTACTATATGCGGCTTTGTTGAATGGTCTGCCCCAGTAGGGACATACTCCACACCCGTCGCTCGGTTGGATCCATCAAACAGGACTCTCACAACGGTTGAGTCTGTTATGACCTTGAGGCCCGTGTTCCCTGCATCTAAGATTGGAAAGAGGAAATTGTGAGGCACGTCTTGCCGCAGGCCGGTTTTCTCATCAATCCACATATTCCATCGCTAGGAGGGTTAGCAAAAAATTTACTTCTTTGGTTAAAAGAAAGGTTGGATTAACTGAATGAGGGGGGACGGGACGCTTACGCCGACTGCATTTGCTGTTTTGAGATCCTGCACATCTGGGACCTTCTTGATACCAACTTCCTCGCATGTTTTGAAGAAATCTTCCTGGAACTGGGCCTGCCCATATGTTCCTCCCGCTGAAACACTGAGCTCCCCATCATAGCCATGGATGGATTTATCTATTTCGGGGTCTTTATCTTGGAATCGCTCGATCTGGAAAGATGCGTGATATCGGTGTCAGGGTTTCAAGTCGTGGAGATAGGAGCTGTTGGAAAATATCGTGTTGTATCTACCTTCTTAAGGAATGGTATCATATCCTTGCCCTTCCAACCTTCCATGTTCCAATCATCATAGTCTACTTCTTGTGCCCTGGTATAGACCATGAAATTGATGGAGCTGCCTCCCCCAAGAATGTTGGCAGTTGGGACGGTGGCCTGCCGTCCTCCTAGGTAATCACTAGTTTTGGATTTGTAGAACTTCGCAGTGGTCGATGTTGGCGCGATGTGGGAAAGGTATACGGCCGGGTTGACCACCATAGGGTTATCTCGTGAATTGCTTCCCGCCTCAATCACAAGGATCGAGAGGTCTGGTTTGGCCTGAGCGAGGCGCCCAGCAGTAATCAAACCCGTTGTTCCCCCTAAACGAAGACGGTTAATCGGAGATTTCTAGAAATCATCAAGGGACATAGCGAGGGAACAAACCTCCTATAACGATGATGTCTACGTCGTTCTCCGCCATAATCGATTTTCGCGATGAATGTTTGAACTCTACAGACCTGGAGATTTCACACAGAAATGGGAGTTGTGCTAGTCTGTTGTTGCTGATAAATAAGACCTTGCATTCCAGAGGGTTCCCATATGAGGAGTCCTGCTCGGCTTGATACGCGCTGAAAGAGAGCGTCCCGCATTCTCAAGCGGCAAGAACCCGTATACATGTATCACAATGGTCGGTGGGGTGGGCAGGGGGGGGTTATTGGTTCTCCTCTTTTTGCCTGGTAACACCGCTTCCAGCCGGTGGTTGATGTGGGTGCACTGCATTCTTTTTTGGACACGATTGGTGGAAATAATCAGACAAGCCGAGGAGAGGATGCTGCTGCTCTCGGAGTTGAAGGCCTAAGTCTCGAGAACACGCTTAAATGTTTACGCAGTACTCCGTAAGCCTGCATGTGATTCGGCATATCTTTACGGTGTACGGAGTACGGAGTCAGGAGTACTCCGTAGATAACATGGTTCGAATTTTAGGAGGGTAACACTTTAGACGAGTAAAAATAAGCCCTGGGCTATGCATTTCTGGGCTCGAGACAAAGCGGCCTGCTAGTTTGCCATGGGGTGTAACTATGTGGGGATAGTTATGGACGGACCATCTTCTTATCTTAGTTTATTGAAATGGGGTTTGATGTATTTAACGTCCACAGGGCTTTCTTGGCGGGAGTGCCGTCGCGCTGGCACCGGCAATGGCGTTGGATGAGAGTTAGCTACTGGTCCACCTTTTTTTCTGGCTGCGAAACATTTTGTTCCTCTTATATAACTTATCTTGCATAAATATCCCAATTAACCGAGATGATTGTTTGCTAACCGCCATGTTTTCCGAGGAGCGTAACCCTATGAGAACGGAGTAACCAGGCCCTCTGCTTGAAAGTGCTTCATATGATTGATGGCTTGCGGAGTAGCATGATTCTGATTGAATACTCCGGAATTATTGCTTCGTTGAATCTCACTCGGGGCCTTCGTTTATGAGGGGTGCGCCATCTCAATAGGATCTTGTCAGGGGCATTCATCCCGGCCCGATGCTTCTAGGGCTATATAGCTCGCGGCAACGCACACATATATAGAGAATCAAGCCAATATTATACTCCCACAGATCTTACACCCTCCTAGTAGCAATTTCATTAATATTTCAACCATGAATTGATTTATCAATAAGACATATATACGTATATATATATATATTATTAAAGAACATGTTAGTTAGCACTTTTTCTACTTTGAATGGCGTGAATATATATACATATGTATATATTTCATAGCCCCCCGTGACAACCCCGCTAGGGTTCGCCCTCCGTTGCTAAGATTGTGCTCCACTGCCGATCTCCGGGCGGACGTCACCAACTTGTCTGTTACGATCTTCCTCTATGTCTGCGTTAAACTTATCTTCTACCGATACTGGTAGCGTGTCCGTAATCTCGAATCCCCTTTCCATCTACGACACAGTCTGGCTCGACTCGGACACAGTCCTAGCCCTTGACTTAATGTCGCGTCTGAGAGGGAGAACCGGAGGATCCAAAGGGGAAGGAAGGGGTGAAGAGATTGAAATGATATATAAAATAGATATCTATGTTCCCAGAGTTCAGACTTTCGTTGTGCATCCCTGTTAACAACTGGCCACCAATAAGTTCCATCCAGAGCCTTTTGATATATGTGCGTATCTTTGCACGTTGATGATGACGACGACGATGATTAGAATATCACTAAGTGAGGAATAAGGATCATATTTTTGTGAGATGTGCTTTGACCCCAATGAAATGCACAGAGTTTAGTATGCATTTTGAAACCGACATGCTCTGATATATCATGTACCCCGGTTGGTTAGTATTGGAGAGTTTTGGCCCTTGTCAACTAGGCCAATCATATGAGTATAGCAAGGGGAAAGGGAAGGATAAAGAGAAATCGGGGTGATTTCTTCGTTTAGTTTAACCAACAAATCAATGCCAGATGATTTTTGACCCGGAGAAGAGATTCAATTTACTTTCAAACGCCTGCAAATGCGCGAGATCAAGATAAAACCCAATGAATACAAAGAAAGGGTTAAAAAATGTATGCAAATACAAGTGGCCACAAAAGCACTAGAACATGTTAATCGCCAATCTCCTTTTTTTCCATGGGTTTCCGTGATGGTGGTGATGGTGATGAGGGTGTGTCAATACCATCAAGTGCGTTAGGTTTGTTGTTGTGCGGGCTGAGAACCTTTCGATATGTCTCCTCCTCCTCTTCTTTTAATCCATAACCGTATGGATCCCGCCTTATCAAGAAGCTCTGAAGCCTAGCATCCAACGAGTTCATCTGAGCAATAGTCTGCTGTCGTCTTCCGTGTAGAAACTTGGCGCATTTCTCATCGGCTTCTCTCGCCCGTTCCTCGACATAGCTCGAATAATTCCCGATCGATACCGCCTGGCCCACACCACCAAAGAGCATCAGTAGAATGAGGAATGACGCAAATGTGCCATGAGAAACCGTGGAGGCTTGGCTTTGGTTCTGGTCATGTCTCCGATGCCACCGCTCCCAGTCTTCCCAGGTAGCGTTTCGAAATATGGAGTCGTCACCTCCCATGTTTCTTGCATATCGTACATCCAAGTTCCGAGCCTTCTTTTCAGCGAACAGCTCAGAGCGATGGTCCCACCCATGTCCATGTCGATCATAGGCATCCCGTTTGGCCTGGTCGGAAAGAATTTCATGTGCCGCGACTATGAGTCTATAGCGGTGTAGTCTGATGGATTCAGGTATGCTCTTGCATAACGGGTGATCTTTGTGCTGCAGATCGGGGTGGTAAATTTTGACGAGGTCATAGTATCGTTTTTTGGAGTAGGGTTCGGTTTTGGACTGCTTGAATATGTCGTACGGGGAAAAGGTTGGCGTTGCTGGCCAGGATAAATCCGCCTCAGATCCCGATGGATATAGGCTGTGGGAATGAGCGAATCTTCTACTACATCGCAGTATGGAAGCCTGTTTTCGATGGGTGGGGAGAGTTGACTGTAGACCCGAGGTGACAGGCAATTGACCAAGCAGATGCAATCCGCCACAACAGCAGGAGAAGGTAGGCGTTTTCAACATAATAACGGGCTAGTTACACGCTTTCCATCGAAGCACCCAAGCAATGATACCCTCATTGAATCGTCCGTTCGAACTGGCGATGAAACAAACCATTCTATTCCGCAATGATGAGTGCAGGAGTTAGTGGTTTTGCCGAATATTCGTCGCTTCCCCTCCCTAATACATGCGAAGAGCTAAAAACGCCGGGCCGAGCGAATCTCCGGTCTCAATGAAGTGGTATTTTAGTTGCATCATTCGGCCTACGACAAAAAGCATGTTTACATCCGTTCTCTAGTCGCAACCCAAGCAATCATTACGCAATCTGATTAAGAATGCCCAGACACGAAGACGATGGCCGGAGTCGACGGCAGCGTTCCACCCCTCCACATTCCACTGATTATGCGCGTTCCCGAGCTGCTAAAGACGAAGACCGCGAAAGATATAGCACACGATTCAAGGACGATCCACCGAGTATGAAGGACCGCAGGCGACACTCCCGAAGCCCAACGAGGTCATCGCACCGAGAACATAGGTCATACCGTCGAAGAAGCCGTTCTAGAGGTCACGACGACACATCGAGAACGCGAAGGGACCATTCTAGCACCAGTCCAACCCGACGCCGACATGGTGTCTCGAGAAATGACGAGGAATACCACGGAGATCGGTCATCCAGGAGACAGAGAAGCGTGTCAAGTTCAAAAAGAAGATCGCCTCCCCCTCAAATATTTCGTAGCCCTTCTCCCAGATCTTCCAAACGCTCAAAAAATCCGCTCCCATCTCAGAAAGATGCGTTCTCCAAAACTCCTGGTGAAGCAACATCAGAAACTTCCCCTCCACTCCCAGAAAAGGAGAAGCCCAACTTTTCCAATACTGGCCGCTTAGCCGCGGAAACCAACACGGTAAAATCAGGCGACGGCTTGACCTCCGTTGTACTTAAATATCATGAGCCTCCTGAAGCTCGAAAACCTCCTGCAAAGGACCCTTGGCGACTCTACATATTCAAAGGGGAGGATTTACTGGAGACAATACCGCTGGGTGGACGAAGTTGTTGGCTTATTGGGCGAGAAAGATTAGTCGTCGACTTGCCGGTCGACCATCCAAGCTGCTCCAAACAACACGCTGCCTTACAGTTCCGTTTTGTCGAGAAGCGGAACGAGTATGGCGACAGGGACGGTCGCGTACGACCATATCTAATTGACTTGGAAAGTGCTAATGGGTCCACCGTGAACGGGGAGCCCGCCCCTAAGGGACGTTATATGGAACTTATGGATAAAGATGTTTTGAAATTCGGATTTAGCACAAGAGAATATGTTCTCATGCTTCCGCCATCTGGGTGATTACCTCTGTCTGAGCCTCAAACCTGCATGGAGCTAAAAGGCAATTTCCATCAATTTAGGCGATTATAATGTTGCTCCAATGCAAGGAGCGTACATACATATGTACAGTACGGTCTCAATTTCCACAAAACAATGAACTATGATACAAATGACAACAAAAAAAAAAACATTTGCCAACTCGTGCATACCAAAAAGAGGGACATTTCACATTATCAATCAGCAGCTTAAATCGTGTTATCATTTTCTTTTTAAGACAATGCTCGTCACAAAGCATGCCCACCGAATTTATGCCTTGCCGGTCGTTTCCTCTGCTTCCTCCTTGGTTTTTTCTTTAAGGTATTCTGCCCTAGCCTTTGCATCATCTTTAAGCTCTGAAGCCTTGTCCCCCACCCCTTTTGCAGTTTTCATCGCCTCACCCTCGACCTTTCTCGATTTGACGCCAATGGTATCTTTGATCTTGTGGGTTGCCTTCTCTGTTCTCGTACGACTTTCGTCAGTACATGTTCTTGCATTCGAAACAATTCACATGAATCAACTCTCGACAAAGCAAAGAAAGGTGCTATTTCGCATCCAAACGCAAAAATAACATGCAAGAGAGTGGAAACCAAATAAGCGAGCAGCGCTACATACCGCCCGTCTCAATTCCCTTCACGGCAGCATTTGACACGACACGGTCCGCTTTTTTCAACGTTTCCTTGGTTGCTTCGATGGGCCCTCTCTCTGCCCGCTGGGCTGAGGTGGAGAAGCATACTGGTCTAACAACTGCAACGCTGGCGATTCTGACGGGGATGACCGTTGTCCTCATGACGGGAGTGGCGCGGGCAAGGAATGACATGTTGACGTTGTGCTAACTTGCCAAGGTGCTTCTTTTGTTCGAGAGAGATCGTGATGCTGGAGAGGGAAAAAATAGCATGTCAGCAAACATAACCTTCTGTTCCTGCATTGAGAGGAAGCTGCAGTTCTATGATACGGTATTATATAAGATATACCTTTCTGATGAGGTATGAATCCCTTTCTGGTTTTGTGTTGAAATAGATTTGGTATAGGTTGTCGAATTAAAATTAATAAGGGTGTACTGAAAAATTAAACAAAGATTTGATCTGATGGGAATGGAGAAGTAAATATTTTTCTGGGGCTTATAACAACAACTATTGAGGTGAGGAGATCGAAGCCATTCTCCAGTTTATATACCTTCCTCATAGCTGCAGCTTTTCCCAGGCAAGCTTCATCCGTGACGTCACATTAGGTACCATACTCTTGGGTGACGGCATCCATTATTACATGCCCGAGATGGATGTGGGTCATGTGATATCATACCCACCAGAAAATTGCTGTATGAAGTGTTCATGGAAATGATTAAAAACCTAAAGAATGGCTCAGTCATATTATCATTTTTGAACGTTTTAAATCCTTTTTGTATTACTCCTATAAACCTATTTAAAATTATACAACATGCAATGAAATAAAAAAAGTGCAAGAAGGAAAAGATATGTAGCAGAAACATAAGCATATTCGCTGCTCCCTCGATCAAACGGATATCTAACTATCTTCCTCTTACATGATATATTAAAACTCAGATATAAAAACCAAACGCCCAAAAGAAATATGCGAGCATTTCCCCGTTTCCCATTATAAATGCAGCTCCTGACAATGAGCCCTATTCTACTATTACTTATACCATTCCATTCTCCATAGCATGTCACAAGGCATAAAACGCCATCAAATGCAAAATGAAGCCAACACATCTGGCGATGAGTTGCATCACTCTAACAAAACACTTACCTGAGCTCCGTTTAATATTAGCCTTGCATAAAGATATTGTGCTTTCTAATAATGAAAGGTAGTTGTGAAAAGTCAACGACATAGACAAAGGCATTTTACTGTCGAAGTGAATTGGAACAAGGGAGGGACGCAGGAAGATTAACAATATTATTGTCGTTGGACATAACCATCCATATTCGGTCGAGCAGGTGAACTCCCGCTTCTGAGTCGACCATGAGCCGGGAGATTCCCAATGTTATCCAGTGGGCTGCGGGCCATGGATGGTAATTGGCTATCATCACTTGCGCTAGGCATCAGATTCCGTGCAGGGTAGGGAGGGCTGGTTGAATGTTTTAGGAGTGCGCTATCGCCACCTCGCCCTGGGTATATTGGTCTTTCATATTGCCCTGATCGCCTTTTTGCATCCATAATGTTTATGGGTTCCTGATCCCCAAACCTGATGTGCTGTGTGGCAGGGTGGTGACTGAATTCTACAAAGCTTAGACTCACACCATCCCCAGAGTCGACCATCATCCCGGGCCCTGAAGAGGCACGGGACATTGCGGTACCCTCGAATGAATTTGGTGTGCTTGGACTAGAACCGATGGCAGAGCCACTACCACGCCCGTACATCATCAGGGGAGAGCGCGTATCGAGCCTGGAAACGCCGGGTTGAGCAACGTTAACAAGGGGTGATGATCGTCTTTTCCCCAGTCCAGGTGAGAACCTGGGGGGTATTCTTGTTGGCTCCGTATGAAGTGATTGGTCAGATTGTGTAGAAACATTTCGAGACATGGGCTGGGATGAATAGCCAGCTGGGGTCGGCTGTCCCATAGAGGTACCATAAGCCGTGGTATTCGGATATGATGAAACTCCTAGACCCTGTGTGTTTTGGGGTGGAACAACAATACTTGAGTATCGCGGCCTGGTTACTGTTATATCAGCTTCGTATGGCAAGGGCCTGTTGGTTGGTGCTGCTAATAGGTGTTGGGGAGCAGGATCTTGCAGTGAAAGAATATTTCCACTCGATCCTTCTGACGAACGTGACGGGTGACGAGAATGAAAGCGCGATGGCGGAGTTGGGACACGTTCATTTTCCGGGCGTTTCCATGACGATCCCGTGCCTAACTCGCTGTGGTACGAGTTGGTTAATTGCTCAGATGATGACCTGGGAGACCAGCCATGATGCGACGGTGCACTTCCAGGGTACCCTGGGGCAGGATTCTCGGAAGGTCTATTATTGTCTGATCCCCAGCCTGGCGGTGCAGAGGATCGGCTAGATATTGAGGTGGCACTCGGGCGTCTTCCTGCAAGCACGTTTGCATACGTTTGGTAATTCCCTTTCTGGGGTGCTTTAGCGTTTATACTATTTATTCCCCCACCACGGGATAGGAGAGGGCTTGCGTGATGTACCGCAGCAAGAGATGCTTCAGCATGTGATTTAGCCGAAGTGTTCTGTTCTCCGTTGTACATTTGCGGACGGCTAGAAGATCCCTGCCCGTGGACACCAGATACAGACACAACGGGGTGAACGGGTCTGTAACTTCCCAAATTTCTTTGGGCACGCATTCTTCTAATTCCTAAACGGCGTGTCACTGCCCCAAAAAAACTTGGGCTCCTAGGCTTAACAGGCTTCGCAACAACCTTCCAGTCACCTTCTTCTTGCCCTGCAGCTGGAGGATCGGGCATCTCTGTGGCTTGAGATGGAACTGGAGACATGGCAGGCGCAGTCTGGCTACCCTCCAAATCGGATTCATATCCCCGATCTTCCACAGCAGGTAACGGTAAATTCTGGGAAATAGAAGATGGAAGGTGAGGCGGTGGTTGGCGAGAAGAGATATATTCGATTGGCGAATGGGTTTGGTCCACATCCATCTCCCAAGTGAAACGGGAAGATCCACTGGTTGGCGTATCTGGCATGGAGGACGTGCTACTCGTTCGGTCAAATATAGATTTCTGTTGTTTCGTTAAATGCTGCGATGTCACTGGCGACCGATGTTTTATTTCTTCCGAAATATCATTCTTGACCTGAGAAAGTGCGTGATTTAGAGGCACCAGATCAGAGGGCAGATCGGGGTTGCCTTTATAGGGTCGAAGTTGTTTGAAGTGACCTAGAAGAACGCTCGCATGCGTTTCATATTCCCCGAAATCCTTTACGAGGCCAGGAGATTGTTGGGTTCTTATCCTAGCAGTGGCATGGTTATATGACATGAAAAAGAGTCTTGTTGAAACAATAAGCCACCAAGCAAATGCCCCAACTCCTAGTCGTAAGAGTTCATCACGGAAAAATGTCTGCACCACTGTGTGTATTTTCACAACGTCGATGGAGTTATTGCCCCTGGTTGATGACGGGTTTTGGCTACTGCTCGTTTGGGAACTTTCTAGTTCCGAAGCGGGCTGACTCTCGGAAAATTCTGTGGCGCTTCGTCGGAGAATTGGACTGTTCTCATTCAGAACATATAGGTCGAGCGCGCGTTCGACCAAACCATACCGAATGAGGATAGCGAAGGTGTTATCTATGTGTCTGCCAGGACTTCCATCCTCCTCAGGGGCACGAATTTCAACACCACATTCGAGGAGGGCTTTCCTACCCAAATGGATCATCCCAACAGGAACTTCGTGTCCGAAGAAAGAGAGAACAGTAATTAAGTTGACCGCTTCCATATGTTGGTTGTTTTGCAAGTCGGCCATGATTCCACGGTACGGCTCCGCGAGTCGCTTGTCTGTCGTTTGAGGTTTTATACGAAACTTTTCGATTGCTTTTCCAGTTGCACTGAGACGATGTCCCATAGCATGGATGGCCAGCGGCAAACATTCAAAATGTTCAACTAACTCTGTTGCCTTCCGAACCTGTTCTGTAGTTGGTTGTTTGATATTAAGGTCCTTGAAAAGGAGCTTCCGGGCATCTTCAACAGACAGTGGTCTAACTTTCAGACCAAAAGGTTCAAACAATCTCCGCTTTTTCCTTAGTGTGCGATCGACTGAGGTATATAGGATACTCGAATTTGTATTATATGGAATGAACGTCTTGAACTCGTTGATTTCGTCATCATCGTCACAAGACAGACCGTCAAAGATCACAAGCCAATTTTGCCTCGAGCTGAACCACTTCAAGGCTTTGCCAATGTACTTGTCCCTGTCGCGCCAGTCAGGGTCCTGGGACCCTTTCTGCTGCGTTGACGACACTCTTTCGGCAATGTCCCAAAAGCATTGGCAACATGATTCCCTGGACCGAGCATCAATCCAAAAGATACCGCCGGTATACGTAGCACGCTGATTAAAAACGTACTGGCGGGCAAGATGTGTCTTTCCCGATCCTGACCCACCATATATAAGGACTGAAGCCACATCTTCCGATCGCCGTTTCACCCTGAACAGTCGATTATGGAGTTCTTCGAGCTCCTTTTCCATCCCAACAAATACCCAGTTCGGGTGAAACCCAGGGGGAGCAACAAGGAGAGAGTCTCCCGTTTCTTGTGGAGGAGGTAGCTCGGCACTAGACATCAGTTGCGATCTTGTAATGGGTATCAACTCTGAATTTTGTCCAGTGTGCAACGAGGATATTGAATTTCCTATGTAAGCGATTGTCAGCGGGCCGCCCGTATAACATCTTGAGGAATGCAATTTGAATGTTCGGATGAAGGGGCATTATTTGTCTTTTGAGAAAAGAGACTTCAGACAGATATACAGTCGTCCGCTTTCTTGAATTTCGCAACTAGCTCGATAACGGAAGGGGTTTATTTATAAGAAATGTCCTACCAAGTGAATCTAGCCTGTCCATGTGGAGAGATGTTTGACTCCGTCGCATAACGTCATCCATGTACACTAGCTCGGTTAGAATCTGAGGGAAGGGATTTTCCAGGTACTTATTTCACGGGTATTCAATAAAATAAAATCATAACTTACGAAGACGTTCAGCTTCCTCCCTCATATTGTTCCTTCGAGCTCGGTGTTCTTGTGCCCATCTATTAGCGATTTCTCCTGGAGCCTCTTTTGTATAACGAAGGATAGCTTCTGCCACAGCTTCATAACCAGGCGACTTCTCGCTTTCGAATCGGCACATGGCGCCGTGATCCGCCTCAATCCCCATACGCTCCACCCCTTCAATTACCGGCGCAGCAGATGATTCATCCACGATGAATTTTCGAGTGCCTTTCAGATCCATCGGTTTGGACTCGTGGAAAAAGTAAATGCGGAACCTGCCCATAATATCTGCAAACTGGCGGTTGACATTTTGTAAAATCTCGTTGTCAGGCCGCAGCGTTTTCAGCAGACTGGGGGTTGTATCGAATAGCTTTTTCGGCACCAAGTTGAATAAAGTTTGGATTGCACTTCCCAGGTTCGCAAGATCAGAGCCGTTGTGGGGGGTTCCCATGAAGAGAATGGCATAGGTGGAGATGTATGTTGACCGAATATGTTGGGTCTTGGGGTGCCTGAGATGATCACAGTATAGAAGAGTCTTCTTCACCACGATACCACCGAGAGAGTGGCATACGAAGATGATCGGCCGTTCAACCGCATCATGTAGCTGTACAGTTACTTTATTAGCGTATTGCCAACTCCTCTTCCTCAAAACTACAGAAAAACAAGGTGAAATCTCTTTCCATATCTCGCCGCAGACTCACATTTCTATTTGCAATGAGCTGAGCGGCCAGGTGCTCGGCATGGTTATGTAGTCTCTCCTTTGATGTCCCCCTCGCGAAAGAAGCCACATTAGCATCATAACCGTAAGTCAATATCCGCACATTTTGGCTTTTCAGGGTATGAGGAAGGAGATCGCCAGGCCAGAAAACTTCGGGTTTTTTAGTTGCCCATGTGTTGTAGGAAGTACCGTTAAGGCCATGAACAAACACTATGCTGTAGCGATATCAAAAATATCTAGTCAGAAACACATACCTAGACACACAAAGGGGCAAACCAAGCACAACTTACTCAACCTGTGGTACCAGCGGCTCGGCACAACGGTAGACTTCCGACAACCCAAACTCTTTTACCTCAGCCCGTTTGGCGGGAGTGGTTCCCATGGTTGTTTAGACTGGCCAAAGTGTGAGTTTTCCCAGAATCCACCACAAACAACCTGGGGTCATCCCCAGGTGTTATATAGCTGCAAACAATAATAAGGCAAGTGAATAGCTGGATGTTCTAGGAGATAGCGAAGGATAGATGTTGTAGGACAGGCTGGGAGATAGAAGAGGTTGGAAAGACAACCGGCGTTGTTGAGCAAGCAGGTATAACTAAGCTGCCTGACAGCCTTGACTGACAAGCCGGTCTCGTGAGCAACTATTATACTCCGTATGCTAAACAGCCCTCTGTTCGCTGGTATTTTTAACGGGAAGGATGAGTCGGCACTTACACCTGCAGACACACACCAACACACAGAGACTCACACTGGTGCGGCGCAATGCAACTGGACAAGGTCATATGTCTCTTGTAATAATAGTTTCTCCCACACTCAAAGTCACACTACTCGACAGGGCATTTAAGATTTAACTATTCTCGAGGCAGTTGAGCCCTGCACAAGTCGACATATTAATAGTTAAATAGCTTATCACAGCTTTTGTTGCCGTTATTCCTTGCTCCGGGTGCTATTTATGTGGAAAGACTAGTATCCGAAAATCCCTGGTGCAGACACAATCCCCCCGCCTCCGGGGAGCCTCAGATCACGGGGGAAACACCGTGGTTACTGCGTATTATAAATGGGAAATGCAATGAAGGCCCCAGCGGTTGGCAAGGAGTTTAAAATAGCCTACTCCGTATTTAAGTGGGCCGCCCGCAAGGAATATGCCCCCTAGTGTGCTCAGGTACAGCCACAGCGAATCAGCCAGAAAGAGGCCCTTTCGAACAGATGTCCTCCTTAGGTACTCCGTATGGAGTAACTGAAAGGACGCCCTCATTCGGTGCAAAGCTGGCGATTTTGGGGGTTCCCAATAAATACGAAAACTGGTTCGATCGAAACAATAATCGATCGCATCAAGGCAATTTTGCTGCCCACAGCCTCCTTCCGACCACACATGGCTACGTAACCATATAGTTAGTTACCTTACTCCGGAGCACACAGCTCCAATTTACGGAGTAAAATTCTCGCAAAGATGTTGCCGCTAATAATATCGTGGATACATGTCAATCCGGCTTCTGAACCAGAATTGCTGCTGGTGACGGAACAGAAGCCTTTCCCGGTTCCTCGAAAAGTCTTCACATCGGAAACTTATTCATCTATTGGCAATCAATCTTACGCTCCAGACCTCAAATGGGCGAGATTTTCTGTTTAGGGTGTGACAACTGGGCTGAGTGTACGGAGTAAATCTCAGGCGACATCAACAATTTGTGAATACTCCGTACTCCGTACTCTTCTGTAAACTCTATTATTCTCAGCTATTTCCCCTTTGCTGTGTTTCTATAAATATTTACTACGAAGCACTGAGAGGGTTGACTAGTAGTTAAAGGCAGGACATTGGAAAACAGGAAATGAGCAGAAAGTGAATAGTTAGAGCATTAGGGCGCGAAGTCCAAACTCTTCGTCTATGGTCCAAATAATTTTATATGAGATTAAGCAGGCAAACTAGTTGCAAATGCTCACGTGCTAAAGTTTGGCCCAAACTGAGAATATTTACTCGGCACGGAGTAGTTATTCGCGGTGAGCTTTACAAGGGGAGCCTCCCTCCCGAATTAGCTCAAGCAACAAGTACACCGTGCTCCGTTTGTATCCTTGGATCCTTGAATCTTCAGAGCAGGCCAAGGGAACGGCGTCATCTGGATCCCGGAGCCAACCCCACCTGCATGAACGAGCGATGTACTCCATAAGTGGTTCTTTCGGGAATGAATTTGTAGAAGAAACACAGTTAGAAAGAACCAGGAGAATTGTTCCAAAAGTTGTTGTGAAGTTGAATATTTCCAACGGCGTACTGTTCCTTTTTGGCATCTAGTATGGCTGTTTATTTGACTGGTAGATATTTAACCCTGTAGCCTATTTGGTTTCTTGTGATGATGAAATCGCTGCTTTTTCATGGGGGCAAAGGCACATCAGCCACCTTCTAACGAGTGGTGCTGTATGACTCCATCAAATTGATTCGAATAGGCCACCACCACGGCTATACGTAGTTTCCAGATGATAGATATCCATCGCTTGGCCCCCACGTTGTCGTGAAAAAAGGCAGACCTGCACCACAAGAATTTAAAAATAACCCAAGCAAAAACTCCGTACATATTATACAGGCTGACACTTGTAAATCCTGCTCAATGAATTCTGCCGCATGGCTATCTGCCTGATCCGTTGCGTGTCCGCGTCAGAAAGACGGGAAGGTAAGCGAGGGCTTCGTCCCCATGCCTCTTTCGTTAGGCAGTCCATAGCATATATATACACATAAGGCTATACTCCGTACACACGGCACAATCACCTGCCTTTGAAGCAAGGTTTCCTCTTCTCCGCAAAGGCTTTGAGCGCCTCAAACCTGTCCTCCGTCTCCACGACGCCCAGGTAAGCCTGGTTTTCTGCTTCCGCCCCCTTTTCAAACCCACGGACCGCTTTCATGGCTTGCTTCAACGCGATGGGTCCGCCTTCACAAATGTCTAGCGCAAGTTTGATGCTCTCCTGGAGCACCTTCTCCCTTGCGGTGCCCGGTTGCGCAGCTTCCTCAGGGCTGACCTCCACCAGTCGATTACAGAGCCCAATGAAGTAAGCCTCCGCTGCGCTAACTCTGCGACCAGTGAGAATCATGTCAAGTGCCCGATTTTCCCCAATGAGCCTAGGTAGCCGGTATGTTCCTCCAGCCCCGGGGATAATGGCGAGTCGGGTTTCAGGTAGACCTACGACACTGCTTGAGCCGAACACACGAAGATTGGTGGACAGGGCGAGCTCGAGACCTCCCCCCAAAGCCATTGATGAGATGGCTGAGATTGTTGGGATTGGTAGGCCTGCAAGGCTCCTAAATGTCTGTCGGAGCTGGGCGAGGAATGCTTCGGTCCTATGTTAGTGACAACCATGTTTAGCGAAAGTGACTGTTAGATTCATAAATTGCCCGCGAAAATAAAGATAGCAGCAGGGCAGCACATCTATGGGTAATGAAAACAAAGTTCGCAAAAAGAGAAGTTGATAGCACAGGCTTGGAAGTGTTAAAAAAAGGAGTAAAAACAAAAATCAATTTACTCTTCTCTCGTAAACTTGGCCCGCTCCTTCAGGTCCGCGCCAGCACAGAAGGCAGCATCCACATTGCTGGCAAGGACCAAAGCACGCGTAGGCCCGTCCCCCTTTTCGGCATCAATAGAATTGACATGCTTGGTCAAGCTATCCAGTAACTGTCGCGAGATAGCATTCCGGGCTTCTGGTCTGTTCAATAGTAGCACCCTGATATGCCCTGCTCCTGGTGCGGGGACCTGTTGGACATCGATTACCGAACCACGGGCGCTGGTGCCAACAGTACTATTGTAGCGCACTTGGACAACAGCGAATCGTCGGAGTGCATTTGGAGAGGGGATGACGCGGCGAGACATATTATTATTATGGGATGAGAATTGGAGAGTACCAAAGAGAAGAGATGGACGCGGAGTACTGGCCGGCTATGTTTTCTTTTTGTGAGAGAGTAGTTTACTCGTAGTTGGGGTTGCGTCGGCGATTCGGGTGTGAAGACCTCGGTGGTCTCTTGGCATCAAAACATGGTTGCAATGCCTTTTTGTGTTTTTGTAAATAACATCCATCAAAGTATCTCCTGTCCTACAGTTGTTCCTCATATGTGAATACTAATGCATGAGATAGTTCTAAAAGGTTTGGAGAACCTTGAATACTTCGATGTTACTCTCGGAGAATATGTTCAGACTTTATCTTACTATACAAAAAATGGGTATATATACATGTACAAATACATTTGCAATCATCTTAGAAGTCCGTTTAGGACAGCCTTATACTCCTTAACTTCCCCGTCTGTTGGCCAAGGAGACAGGAGTTCCGTCTTCTCAATGACGTCGTGTGCTTCTTGGATAATAGGATCGGCAAAGGCCATTGTTCTTTGAGTAAATCCAGATACATCTGAATTGTCTGGGTTTTTTCGTTCACAACTGGAACTGAAGGGCTCTGAAGGAGATGTGTACGAAGCGCCAGGCTCAGGCACACCAGACTTCCGCTCCCAACCGCCCTCCAAGAAAACTCTTGCGGCCACCACGGTACGGCGCAAGAGTTTCTTCCCTCCCATGCGATCTTCACAAGTGAACTTCAGGCCAACCTCATGTTTGCTCATCAAGCGGAGAAGAATTAGCAAACCATCGCGATCATTTGCTAGACCAAGAGCTCGCATATAGGCGTGTAGTAGGGACGGGGCAGTAGACTCAAATATCTCGGGTAGCATAGGAGGAATATTATTTCTATCATGCTCATCGGACAGCCCAAACGATGACAGAATTTTCTCCCCACCTGTCAGTTCTACTGAATCAAACTGACGTTTAAGAAAACCTACGCTTTGCTGGACCATTTCATGAATTGTTGAGCAGGACATCGAGTCTGGCGGGTTGTTATCATTCTGACGAGTGACATTTTCAACGACTCTTAAACCGTGCTCAGCACCTTCCATGTCTTTCCTAGCCGCCAAAACAAACCTTGAAAGAGCAGAGCAAACAATTTCGAATCCTCTATTTTCAAGGGGAATGTTTGCATCCTGCATCCATTTTAAGACGCGGCAGATTTCCCACCACGATATAACACGCTGCATAGAGATGGAAACCTTATGGTTGGTCAAATTAACTCTGTCCAACGCCAATGCTGATAGTAAATGGCTCCATGCCGGAAAATATCGCGGCATTCTTGACTTCATCAGTTTGACAGCATGGGTGAGTGTTTTGGATCGATGAAACTGCTCTGGTACGTCGCTTGGCTGTTTGGAATCTGGGGTAGACAGTCTGCCTCCTTTATGGGCGAAAAAAAGGACGGGGAATAACTGCCGCATCTGCTTGTTGGAATCGTCGGTGGGTGGTTCATTTAAAACAGAAAACCTACAAAGAAGACATATGAACGCGGCAAAGATGTCGTCCGGTATATTAGCGAGGGTTTTCTCGTTCTCCAATTCGCCTCGAAAGAGGCCAGAAACCAGAGCAGACTTCTGCTCGTCTGGAAGGTTGCTAACAAAAAGGTATTCTATACCGGTTTCGAGAGACTTGCAATGAGTGAGGAGAAGGATAAGTAATTTCCCTGACGGCCTAATGTTATGCGAAATCATTTGCTGAAGCAAGTCATCCAACGTTGGCGGCTCAGAGTGGACGTATATGACATCTTGCGGTGAAGAAGGTTCAGGAAAGACCTCCTTTCCGTCACCTGGTAGGAATTCTGTCGAGACTTGTGCACGGGAGCTCTGGGAACGATCATGAAAGGTAATTTTTTCGGCCATTGCAAAATATATAGCCTTATGAGGGGGGAGCCCACTGTCCTCGTAGGACAGAAAACATGCCCACGATTCCTTCAACGTCCTTGTAGCACGTATCCGAGCAGACCAGAGATCGAAGAACCTTTCATTGTCTCCGGGTTTAATCATACCAACGCTATTTTTCGCGGAGGGCTGCGTGGGAATTTGTCCTAATGATGGTGACAGCCGAAAGCGGTTGGGCTTCGGAAGAAAGGTCCTTGTCTGAATTGTTGGAGTTTTATCTGTATCCCATCCTGCGTAAATGGCAGCAGTCTGTTCCCATGCCGTCATACCGTATCCAACAGCCCTCATATGAGAAATAGATTTTAGAGCCCTACTCTCACTACCCTCGTTTCCCCTTTCGAAATCAATGCCAAGCTTCTCCTCTTTCCAAGGCGGCCATGACTGAGCTTTAAAATTCGCCCATTGCCGCTCCAGCGCAGTTTTCTTCTGAGCCAGCTGTACGTTAGTAATAGCCTGATAACCTTCCCTAGTGACAGGGAGAGGAGGGCTAAATTTCGACATTTCTCTCAACAACTGAAACTGAGCGCGTTGCTGAAATACAGCTGAACGATATGGCTCAAGTCGACTTGGAGTTGCCAAAAGTGAAAGGAGTTTGTTATAATAAACAGTCAGGACCCTAATTTTCTTCTCGCAAGCCTCGCTCGATTTCTTTTCGGCAGACGCAGTTCCCAGGGTCTGGGTGATTAAAGCAGCTATAGAAGGAAAGGCTTGAGGCCACACTTGTCCAGCAAGTCGTAGAAGACGCACAGCAAGGATCATAATAGTGTTGTCATCTCCAGATCTATTCCAAGCGCTCTTTTTAGGGGAAGAAGATATATCAGTTTGGTTGCTGGTTGGACCATCAATTATAACATCCCAAGCTTGGAACAGCAGGATTTTGAAGGCGCTGGCACAGATGTTCTCTCGGCGTAGGGTGAAGAGCAACACAAAAAGTGGAACCCTTGCACTATCCAAACTATTATTACGAACTTTTTTCTCGAACATCCTATACCTCATGGCTGCTTGAAGCGGCTCAGAGGAGGTGAGAATCCAAGCCCAAGCCATCACGTCGTCTACCGAATAACCCCTGTCCGACAAATACTGAAGCGCTTCGTCATTAAAAACCATAAGGAGGGCATCGTCCAAGGATTTTTCGTATCTACGGTCGGGGATGTCCTCGGAAGGCTCCGACTCTAACAATGGATGAACATAGCGTAGATAGTCTGCTACCACTGTCGCGGAGGCTAGGCGAGCCTTAGGATACCGGAAACTCTTGGACTTAGGCCCCCGAGCTCTGATGGAGGAGCCCCTCACAGCGCTGGGGGCATGGTACGACAGATCCACGCTGTGGCTTTTCGGTTTCGCAATGCTGACATCATACCCGCAATTTTCCAATACAGATATCAGGTACGATGAAGGAGACGATGAGTGCTTTTTAGCTTTGCCGTGTCTCTTTTCTGGTGCCATAAAACCCCTTGGTGGGCGGGGGCGATGAAAGGAGCCATGGTCGTTGTCGACCAATTCGAAAGAAGGTTCAGTATGAGCAAACCTAGCGACGGTTAAGTTATGGCCATATCTCGTAGAAGTGAGGCGGGGTGATATGTTCCCGAATAGCGGCGAATCATATCGAGGTGCGGCGAGAGGCCTGATGTCAGAGGCCCAGCGGGGAGAGGGTCCATCCTGCGGAAATGTAAGAGCTGGGCTTTCAACGGATTGTAGAGGGCGGGAGCTGCATACCAGTAGTTGAGGTAATGGGAAATAGCTAGATACCACTCGGCTAGACTGACAGCCTGCCAGCCGGCTTAGAACGCAGATGCTAATGGAGGACATCCATCGATCATGGACAAAATTCCCTTGCAAGGCGCCCAGGAGAGAATTAGGGGAACTGTATTGCAACAGCAGGGGAATTTTGGAAATTAATCAATCAACGATGGCAGATCCCCCGAATTGCCTTGCGCTGGCCAGACATGATATTGATTGACCTCAGCTGAGAAATGGGCTTTATATATAATGCCCGTCTCTTGCGAAAGAAAATGGAAGCTTCAAGGGTAAGTTCAGTGGACGAAAAGTTGTTTAGTCAGCCCGAGGGAAAATCCATTCGGATCGCCAGATCACGTGAAGAGCTTAAAGCCACCACAAGGTTCCTGAATCGCCGCCGCCAGAAGAGAACGACGTTGCATTTAGCCTCCCCATCCAACATCCTCCTCCTGGGCTAGTGTGTTGATTATCTCGCCTTTGTTCTGGTGTCCTGTCGATTGGTGTAGCACAGGCTGCTTGTGCTGTTACTCCTGCGTGCTTTGTTGCTCGGCTACTTGGTGTCTTGTCACGTCCTCTTCCAATCCCCTGCATGCCTGACTAAATTCGCCAAAAGCCTGGCGTTCCCCATCGACCTAGCCCGCCGAAAGATTTCGCTGGACAGACGGAGCTTATCGAGTGGCAGAACTTCGGCTGGAACGATCGCATTAAATGCTTTCAGAGGAGCCCCTTTCCATATTTGCGTTCTTAGACCTCTCTACGAAGGCGAAACGTGCGAAGTCAGATACCTTTTCAAACCCTCGACCTTTTCATCTCTCCCTAGGGTCGTTGATCCACTTAGATTGAGCGTGATCCAGCATGGAGACTGGTAATTTGGTCGCATCGGCGACCACAAACGGGCAACTTACCTCTCAGCAATTACACTCGGATTCACCCCCGTTTCCAACTCCTGGAAAGCGGAAACGCGTCCTCAGCCCAGACCAGGAGTCTCCCGACGGTGACGCCATATCCCATGTATCCGGCACGTCGAAAGGGGAGTCGCTTGATCAAACTTTGAAGGACCTCCTACAAGTTCTGGAAAAGTGAGTGCTTCGAACTTCTTTTGTCCGCTGTTTCCGACGGCGGATATGAGACTTATTCCTAACCCATCTTGCAGATACGATTCAGACCTTGGAATTCTGAAATTTCCCCTTCCCCTCAACTCTACGGTCGAACCAGATCGTAAACGTGCGAAGCTATATGATGCTACGAACGATTCGCAAACAATAGAGCGCAAGGTTGCGACGGGCCAATACAAATCTATTCAGGAAGTAATTGATGATGTTGAGACAGCTTCCAGCTTAGTTGTCGAACGACGTCGCGAGTCAGAAGCCACTGCAAATAAACCAACTAATTCTCGATCTTCGACCGAATTAGTCAATCTTTCACGCATATTTAAAAAACATTTGGACAATTTCATCCTCCGGAGCCCTTTCCAAGGCTCGTCACTTGTCAAAGACGAGTCTCAGGAGCTTCAGAAGAGTGATTCCCAAAGTAAGGACAATAATAAAAGGACGTACGATAGGGAAGATAGAATGATTCTCACTCTCTACGGAAATGCCCCTCGCGGGAGACATTTGTTTTCGAGTCTGCAACACTCCATTACCGCGAGGCCCGACCTGCGCAATTCAAACAAACCATCTGGTGTAGGGATACGGGCCACAATCAACGATGCGACGTTGCCAAATGGCATTACTATATCCAAAGTCATTCCTTTCAATGTCAAAAACGTGGAGCCGGATAAAGAGGGAGGCAGAACCATAGCAGACGTATTTCCAGCTCGCCCAACACTTCCCCAGTTGCAACCTCCACATAAACTGCGGTCATCAAAAAATTCAAATATCACTTGGCTTGACCCATACGAACTTGCCGCGGCTGCCAAATACCCGCCAAACGAAAAAAGGGGATATAACTATTTATCTCTTCCTTCAGGAGATTGGCTACATTACGGCTATGAGCCCTCTGTTCGGCCCAGAAATCGAAAACAAAGGGGCGATGCAAACGTTGGGCTAACACTGTCAAAGCCTTTCCAGAATTCGCTCGACGATAGCAGTGCGACATTTCGAGGCCTTTATTCTTCCTTCGCCCCTTCGTTTGATAGTTTTGGCGCGGTTATACCTGAAGACGCCAAAGAGCAGCTTTGGTGGGATAAATCTGGCAAACATCGTTTTGATGCCTTATTGTCGATTGTGAACGATACGGAAACCGAACTGACAAACAACCAGAGTTCAAATTCACAAATCCAACCATTAGATGAAACCACTCTCGAAGCGGCTGTGAAGTCATATGAACCAGAAGAGGGCAATGTCTTAGTCGAACAGCAGGACAACGCTGATGGAGGACACCATGATAAAGATTTGGAAGAAGTACTCGAACACATTTCGGATCTTTTACGCACATTAAATTCGTATCGTCAGATTCGGAGCCTTGGGCAACCACTCCCTGCTCCCTCCGGAAACCAGAACGACGAAGCAGCAACCCCTTCAGATGTCTCATCGCCCTCAACTACGGAAGTAACCATATATGAAACTCTAAAATCCAGCCTGACCACAATGATAGCCACACTACCTCCTTATGCCGTGTCGAAATTGGATGGAGACCAATTAGCGGAGTTAAATGTCAGCAAAAAAATTCTGCTGGAAAATGCTGACTATCCTGGAACAATGGAGGAGGATGACTATTCTATGCAACAGAAACAGGTACCCAGAGTTTCCCAAACGCAAAATGTAGTTCGTGCCCCTCCTACGCCAAACATGAACCCATCTCGACCATCACCATATCAGACACCGCAAACCGCACCCAGTGCTCCATTACCGCGAGGATATCCATCCAACCCCCGATCAAAAGCAGTCCCAATGAGCCAGGCACCCCATCAAGCCTATGGGGCGAGACAACCGTCTTCCTCTATCCACTTTTCCCCCAATAATTCACCTCAGTCATACAATCCGTCCCGACAGCTAGCGTCTCAACGACCTGGATACACGCAACCTCAGTTCCCACAACCAGCAACTCCGCAGTATAACCAAAGCAACATCCTTCAACAGTTCCAGAGGCCAACTCAGAATGGTATCGGGCCGTACCCTCCCCAACGAATGGCTTCGCCTGCACAGGCATCGCCTCAGTCCTACCCCCATCGGCCAAACCAGCCGCCTTATCAGCAACGACCACAGGATAGCACATACGGTTCACCTGCTGCTGGTCCACACACTTCCTCTCCCCAGAGACATCCTAGCTTCGGCGCATCTCCGCAACGGCATCCGTACATGAATTCTACCCCTGCTAATCCTCAGCCGAGATATTTCCAACAGCAAACGCCACAACCTCCACAACCGCCACATTTTCCAACTTTTGGTTCTTCGCAAGTTAGTCCAGCGCCAACTGGGTACTCAAACAACGCTGCGGCAATGACTTATGCCAGAAGCGCAGCTGAACAAGCTGCCCTTATGGATCGCAACAAAGCCCAGCTAGCCGAGCACCAACGCCAAAAGTCCAACACCCCGCAACCAGGTCCTTCGAGCAGCCGATTCAGTGGTCAGGGAAACCTTCCACCAGGTAATCGGCAAAGTGGTACACCAGTGGGATCTACGTCAGGCGCGACGCAATAAAAGGACGGAACCAAATCAGGGAACATGCGGAGGACTTAATACATCAAAATTGAGTGCAAACAATAACTCTTCGTACTTGTCTTTATAGATGTTCTTCTACACGTGTTCATTATTTTTATTTCCATTTTTTCTGGCTTCAGAAAGAACAAAAAAAACTTGTATTCTTCGCCTGGTTTCTTAATAGCTTAAGCACATTTTTAACGATGAGATTTTAATTTTTTTGGCCTTACTTTCTCTTTCTCCCTTCGTATTTTTTTCTACTCGTGCTTCATGGCAACTATTATCTTTTGTTTTTCTTTTTTTTTCTTGCCAACCCTATTCCATGCAATGAGCAGCGAATGGCTTTTTGCGCTTCTGTCTGTACCTGTAACCTATTCCTTTTATGTAATACGATGCAGCCGTTTCAGCCCTTCTCAGTCGAGACAGCTAATAAATTTCTCCAATGACTTAAATACGGGCGGCAGGCTTGATTCTTATTCCGGTTTTTCTACCCATATCCCTTCTCTAAAGATCCTCTTTATTTTTGACTTTTTCACGCCACCACGATGTGGGCCAACAAGAAGAAAGAAAGAAAAGAGGCAAAATAGTCAGGGAAGTTGGGTAGAAAGCTATGGAGTACGTTTGTTTTCGGCTGTTTGGTTGCTCTTTTTTTTTAAAAAAAAAAGAAAAAAAACTCGATTTTAGCTATGTTTGTCGGGATATAATGTGCCAGGTGGGGGGTGCGATACATATAATATTATTGGTGTTTGTTTTGACGGTGATTTCTCAACTGATTTGTAATTCGATTTAATACTGTTAGACGAATTCTTTGCTCCGGCCTTAGTTTATAAGTGTTTTGTATTTTGTTTGATGCACTTTCTTCTCCAACTGTGTAGCAGTCATGAGTTGTGCGCAGGGGCACCATAGCTACCTTGTCACTCCGTAGGCTAGGCGGGCTACATATTCGCCCCTGCAACGTCAGCGCTGTACTTTTTGCTAATTCAACATTTTGGGGACTAAATATATAAATGGACATAAACCACCCGAAACGCTTGCAGTGTTATTCAGAGCTGAAGAGAAAAGCGATGGAAAAAAAACTTCAAAAACAAACATCATCCATTCTACAGTTCAAGTGAGCCAGACCCACTTGAAAAGGTCGAAGAATCAACATAAAGAAAGAGAGAGAGAGATGGTACGAAAATAATATGGAAAGAGGGCGGGGATAAAAATTGAATGAGCCTAAATGATGAATAACATAATATCCAAGGGGAAAATTGCCCAACATGCCCCCTTGTCACTTTCCAATTCCGATTTTCCAGCCCCCATTTCCCTCTTATATAACTCCACATGCCATGCATGCATGCATGCATAAAAAAATGAATTGGTTGTAGTGTGTGTTCTTCCACCCATCCTCCCCCGTCCAGCGGGTCATACATATGCGTGAGTGTGTGTGTGTTTCGCCCATGTCCTTAGGTTCCCTTTTTTTCAATTGGGATGTGGCAAGGTAGATGAGAAGGCATATGCGTTTCGCCAGTGGGGCAAAATATAGTTTTCAAAGGCAAGTGGAGGGTATAGTGGTTATTTGATATGAAAAACATGAAATAAAGAAGAAGAAGAAGAAGAAGAAGAAGAAGAAGAAGAAGAAGAAGAAGAAGAAGAAGAAGAAGAAGAAGAAGAAGAAGAAGAAGAAGAAGAAGA
>LGRN01000147.1:0-10981 GCA_001883825.1 Emergomyces pasteurianus Ep9510 | reverse complement strand
GAAGAAGAAGAAGAAGAAGAAGAAGAAGAAGAAGAAGAAGAAGAAGAAGAAGAAGAAGAAGAAGAAGAAGAAGAAGAAGAAGAAGAAGAAGAAGATGATGATGATGAGACGTGTCGCTGGCTATGTACTGCACGTAAAGTAAAAAAAAAATGATTGGAACCGAAGAGCAACGAGACGCTATAAACTGATGTGTAGACAGGACGACAATCATGTCATGAAGATCAACAGATCAAAAATGAAAATGGGAAATGAAGAAACGAAAAGAAAAAAGGGGCCGATTCCACTAAGTAGGAAATCGAAACTCGTTACTCATAAACTGTCGTTAAATAATGATGGCAGCAGCAGCCATGAAACCGAAATACCTGAGATAGTAAGGGAAAAATTAGACACTTCTATATTACGCAGATTCGCAAAGGAACCCGGGGGTAGCGGATACGTACAGTGCGGCACATCTCCACCCATCATGAGGGTCGATTAAGTATTCATTACCTGGTGGACCATTCGAAGCAAACAGAGCCGTGGCTCCGCCAACGATTGAAACCACAGCAATGCGTCCGAAGAACTCAGATATGACACCAAAGGCAAGTAGTGGGAAGAGGATGGCAGCTGAAACAGTGGCGATAGTAGAATATATTGGATTGGGAGTGCAGGAGGAGGCTGGACGGTCCCCGAGCAAGATCAGATCGTTGTCATGGGCAAGGAACCTTAGGTCAGACTTGGTGGTAGAGGAATTCTCGTGGATCCAGCTCCGATAAGCTTCGACTTCATCACCCGTGGCGGTGGGTAATGTGCGAGAAACTTCGCGATATGAGCAAAGGGCGCGATCTAGTGAAGATGGGGGTAAGCCTCATAAATTCCCCCGAAAAAGGGAAGAATAATTATTCAGAGAAGAAAAACAAAAGGCTGGGACTTACTATATTGTTCCGTCCTCGGCACAAGCTTTTCCACCAGTTCAAATTTCCTCTGTTGAAGAGCAGATAATTCTTCCGACTGAAGGTCCTGATGCTTTGTTGAGAGGAGTTTCTGCCTTCCGGAATTCCTAACGTTGACTGCGACTCGTCGTACTTCTTCGACTTCGTCAAGGATTGTGAGATCCTCTTCCATCTGTGCGATTTCTTCCTGGAGATGGCGGAGCAGGCGATGATTTAACGACTCAAACTTGCGAAAAAGTAGTGGATGGTCTACATCGCGTGATTCACTTCGCTTTGACTCTGACTCCATGGAAGCACGCCGTTGCTGTTTGCTGGTGCTCATGCTAATTTTGCGCATGTCGAAATTGGGCTGACGATAGGGGTACGAGGAGTGGAGAGCGGAGTTTGGAGGGGCGATTTTTGCGTGAGTGTAATATGATTCAGGGGCAGAGAAATCAAAATATCCAAGGCCAGGGGACGTAGGGCTTTCCAATACTGTCTCTGTATCGGTCATGTACGCTCCAGCCATCTGGAGGCGGCGGCGTGTTCGAGATTCATCTGCAAATTTCCAGTTGAGTGTATCTAGGGAGATATCCGGGGGTGTCGCAGGTTGGTATTCTGTGGAGACTGAGGAAGCCCGATCTGGGCTGTGGTCCCTGAGTGATATACCTGAATCTGAATTCAAGCTATACGAGGCACTAGACTTTCGTCTCGAGCTTTGGGATGCTGATGAGGTGGCAGATGGTTGTCGTGCCCTTGCGGTCCGCGCCCAATGGGTACCAGTGTCTTCTGAGTTGTCCTTATCCAGAAATTCAAACACGTTCGGCGATGATTGTCGAGATTCGGGCTCGCTTGGCCTCGCAGTGGCGCTCCTTTTCAAGGTTGGAGGTTCCTTAAACGTAATATCGGTCTGTGGTCTGGTGCTATATGTTTTGGAACGAAGTCGGGGCCGCGCAGTAGGAGAAGGGGTCTCATTAGAATAACTGGAGGCTTTAACAGGATCCGCAGCAGCATTCCTAGAAGACAACGATTTTTTCGAACCGTCCTTCTTATGGCTCTTCGCGGGCATATTCCGCAAATTTTACAAAAAAAAAAAAAAAAAAAGAAAAAAAAAGAAAAAGAAAATTGAGGAGAGGTATGCCTAGTATATCTCAGAACAATTACTGCTCTGTCAAAAGGATGAGGGAGATGTCCAGTTTGAGGCTTCGTCCTCACCCTGAGATTTCAATGACCAAAGGGTAGCAACGCGCCAGGGGGAAGGGGAGCTGTTGGGTGAAATAGCTTTGGGTATCATATGACGGTGAGACCACAGGGCTAGAAGAAGAATCTGAGCAAGCAACGAAAAGAGATTTTGGATATTGGATCCCGAAAAGCCAGATATCAAGTATATATTTCCTGTGAAGAAGAAGGAGAAAAAAAAAAGATTCCCCAGGATACCGTGTGGTGATGCACAGACAAGAGATATTCTTGAAGATTGCGGGGCAGCTGGAGCGAACAAACAGGATCAGGTGAAAAATATTGTGAGGGTGCAGGGCAGCAGCAGCTGGTTAACTTATGGGGAAGACAAGGGATTAAGAATTGCAGGAAAGAATGAGAGAAAAAGAAAAGCGCCCTGCGCCAGATACATATGGATGGATGCACAGCCAGCGACGTACTCTGAAACGCCCCTGGGAGGTGGTCGACCAAATGGAACAAGATGCGACAGAGTCATGAATCATGGGCAGGCCATGCTGGGCGATCTGGGGTTGGGCGACTGGATCGACTGGAAACGCTGGCGGTTTAGCACCAGATTTGTTCTATGTTCTATTTATTCATCGATTATGCCCGGTTTTGCAGGTATTAGGTTAGGTCCTTGCTAGTAGGCGCAGAAAATAATTCGCTGGGGCTATTAATACTGAGAGCACACCTTGCTTATCCTGTGGTTAGCGCTTCTGTCTTGAGAACTGTTTATTTTTGTTATGGTCAATAGTTTGCAGTTGACACCGCAATTCATAATTACAGGAGCGCAGGATTTCATCATCTTACGGACGCAGCACATAAAATGATGCAGTTGGGTCAGAATTGGCACCGAAGACTGTACAGACACTGCAACACTGCATACATCCATAGGCATATCATATGCATATAACCTGGACATGCTGCGTTGGCCAACGGTCACTCGCTCTTTCACCAACCAAGGGATGCAAAACGCTCAAGGGTTAGACAAGTCTTTTTCATTATTCTTTGCCTTTTCCATCTGCTGCTCGTAGCGGGTTTGGCATGTAGTTAAGTTACCTATGTATCTATGTGCTCCGTAGAATTCCTCATAGCTGCTAGCTGGCTGGGTGGGTGCGCAATCCTAACCTCAGCTGTTGGCACCGCTCGTCTGCCATGAGATGGTGGACACACATTGCGCGCGCTCTGAGCCCATTCGCCAGGAGTATCATTTAGTTGTAAAAGTATTCGCTTCCGTTCGCAGCAGTTCGTTGCGAACCCGCAGTTAGTTCAGCACAAAATCTTTTATCAATGGGCCACAGATGCAACCCAAGTGCGACCACGCTCGGCACGGTAATAAGCTGCCCGTACTCCAACATCCAACATAACCAGCGTTGGAATATTTAAGACGGCTAATAATAATAATAACGATACATAACAATAATATCATTACCTGTCTCGCGTCAGCCGTATATCCACATTCTCCAAAACTGCTCCTCCTCAAATTGCTCCGTAATCCGTAGCGAAGTAACTAGAGGCTAACTGCAGATCCCATCAGCCAGCCAGCCCAAGTTGTCGCGGTTCGGGTTTCCAATAATAAACTGATTGGCCAATGGTCAATCAAGCCAAAGGTTCGGGGTCGATAGGTGCTATTTTCGTTGGGGGGGGGGGGGGGGCAGCACCATGTTGGCGCGAATGGGGGGATTGAAGCATTGCTTATTGCCATATCCAGGCCACTTTGAGCCACGTTCAAGCCCCAACTTTTGGAACCCGGGATGTTGAAAACTCCTGGGATATTTGAAAGAAGCGAAAAGGCGTCCGTAGCAATGATTGGCAAGAATCCTTCGACTTATCAGTTTCGAAGTTATTCCTAAAAACCCACGAACTCTCGTCAGGCGTCGATATTGGGATTTGGGTGTGGGCTCGTAACATTACCCCGCAATACGAGCCATCAGCCCTGTTTCAGGTGCTGGAACACCAGCAAAAATCTAATACGGAGCACAAGTTCTCGTATTTCCTGTAATCTATCTATATTGGCTTTCTTCCCCTTCTGGCGCCCCGATGAATGTTTGAGCTCCTTAGCCTTCCAAGCCTCAACCTCCCGTTTGTTCACCACTCTGAACTGAGTTGAGGGCAAAATTCGCTCTTCACACAATCTCGAGGCGGTGCTATCTGAAGGGCAGTACTGACGGCCCATATTTATGCACATGATACGACAATGCCTATCCCGCTGTGGTGCGTATCCCTGTTACCGTCTTGCAGCGCAACGAGTTGAACTCGCGCAACCTGTCCAGCACCAGAATTTCAGCCCGCTAGGGAAGAGAAATTGGTCGTCTTCGTCGCGATGTTCCCTTGGTATACAGACGGACGGCCCAAAAAACGGCCCAGACTACGTTCCTTTACGGAAACAATTAAAAGAGGAGGCCAAAGCCAAGCGCGCAGCAAAGCGGAAGGGTGGCTCACCCACGCTAGAACATGAGGATTGGGAATTGACTGTAGGGATTGAAATACATGCGCAATTGGATACGGATGCGAAGCTGTTTTCAAGTAAGGAATTGTGGTCGGCCGTTGGTTTTGTGTCATCCACCTGAAACTGATATTGAGCGCAGGAGCCTCCGCAGCTATTGATGACATTCCCAACTCGAACGTAGCACTATTTGATATTGCGCTTCCAGGGAGTCAACCAGTTAGTGGATATAATAGATATAATACAACCACTCACCATTTTAATTATATTTGCTGATGGCTGAATAGTTGTTCCAACCAGCAACATTAATACCAGCGCTACGCGCGGCCATTGCGCTGAATTGCGACATCCAACGAGTCAGCCGTTTCGATAGAAAACATTACTTCTACCAGGACCAACCTGCGGGATACCAAATAACACAATACTACGGTACTTGAATTCACCCTATATATACGATCTAGCCAGTGTCTGTGCTTACATATCGCACTATAGAACCCTATGCGAAAGACGGCAATATCTGGTTGGGAGCACATGATGGCATTGCTAGAGAAGACGGGGACGGCATTCAAATTGGCATTAAACAAATACAAATGGAGCAGGACACGGCGAAATCACAGGAACTTCCGTCGTCCACGTACCTCCTCGACTTCAACCGTGTCTCACGTCCTCTTATTGAGATAATCACGCTACCACAGATCCACTCTCCTGCAACTGCCGCTGCCTGCGTGAGGAAAATACAAGCTATCCTTCAGTCCGTCGGAGCAGTGACAACTGGCATGGAAATGGGAGGTCTAAGGGCGGATGTGAACGTATCAGTAAGAAAACGGAACGAAAGGGCTGGGAACCATCAGTATCATGGAGTAACGGGACTTGGTCAGCGAACCGAAATTAAAAATTTAAGCAGTTTTAAAGCAGTCGAGGATGCCATCATCGCAGAACGGGATCGTCAAATTATGGTGCTCAAAGCAGGTGGCACCATTGAGGGCGAGACACGAGGCTGGACACTTGGCAACACCGAGACCCGGAAGCTTCGAGGTAAGGAAGGGGAAGTCGACTACCGTTATATGCCGGACCCAGATCTGGGCCCAGTGATAATCGGAGACGATGTTGTCTCTAATCTCAGGACGAATATGCCAGTACTGCCCGACGAGCTCTTGCAGCTACTTGTCCAAGATCCAAAATATGGACTGTCCACTTACGATGCCAAGACACTGATTGAACTTGATGACGGGCAGCGGCTAGAATATTATCAAGACGCCGTTGATAACCTCCTTACCCTTCAGACTGACCTCTCTGCCCGTGTTCCCGGCGGGAAGGTGGTTGGCAATTGGGTCCTCCATGAACTAGGAGGCCTGCTGACGAAATCGGGCCTACCCTGGGACTCCGGGCGGGTTCCCGCACAAAGCCTAGCGGAAATTATTAATCTCCTCTCCCGAAAGAGAATCACCAGCAGCTCGGCGAAATCCCTTCTTGCAATGGTATTTGACGGGGACAAACGGCCTGTTGCTCAGATTGTGGAGGACGAGAGCCTCCTCTTCCAAAGCCTTTCCCGGGAGGAATATATTGCGCTAGCGGAGGAAGTCATGCGCCAAAACCCGAAGATGGTGACTGAAATCCGCGCGAAGGGCCAGATGGGCAAGATCGGTTGGCTAGTTGGTCAGATCAAACGGATTGGCGACTCAAACAGAGTGGAGGCGCAAAAGGCGGAGGAGATTTTACGAGAGCTTATTCTCAAATAATTGCTACGGCATCTCTTAAGGGTCGGATGCGATATGTAGATCGAGAAATAATAATATGTCCTGTACAATAGGATAATTAAAATAAAATAAGTACCATAATTTATAATATCCCATTTGCGCTTAACAGACACATTTACATGAAGCCTTGCGCTGGATAGCGATAGTAGCGATTGACACAAAACCTTTCCAACCAAAAAAAGTGAAACCCAAAAAAACCAACCCAAAAACAGGTGCCGAAACAACGGTAATAAGCGGCCCGCATGACCTGGTACGATTGTGGTTAAGTGGGAGGTGTTTGTTCTGGTCTGTGACGACATCCTCTCTTAAACATGTACTTAGGGGAAATGGGCTGGAATATAAAGCGTCCGGCCTGACCTCTTGTCTCCATTGCTCCAATCTCCCTTCCCCTAAAAGCATGTTGAACCGGGTTGGACGTCTTGGAATGGGGAGCGGAAGAAGGGGCCAAATACTACCTTGCGGTGGTCTGATTTTTGCGGTGAACCCTTTCCTGATTATTTCTTCCTCTGCTTCTTCCCGCCCCTAAATATTTATTACATCTAAGCTCTGTTGCTTCCACCACCTACCTCATCGCTTGAAACAACCGCTGATATCCGGGATCTTAATCCTGTTGATTTTGCACATTTTCTTACATTCCATCCCAACATCCGCAGGAAAATATTATCAGGCTTAGTTATTTATTTGCCTAATTTATCTATTCAAGCCTCCATCTTGTTTTAATCTGACTTGTTCCCTCCCAACTGTGTTTCCAATTGGTGCGGATATCTTCACTCCTGTCACACTACCCTGAGACAAGTACAGAAAGGCGCAGGAAAGCGAAATATAGAACGAGGACCAAATCTCAATATTTGACCTTTGTCCTGTCTCAGTTTTCTTCAGGGCACAAATTTGGAGGTCTCTGTCGGTTTGCTTACTCCCTGTCCTATTCGAAGCTGGCGTACCATTTTTCAAAGTTTCCGGCTCTATATATGAATTTGGAGCTTACTTTTCTCGAACCAAGCTAGAATCTGCCCTGTCATTCCTAACCTTGTGAAATCATTCGCGACTTCAAACAACTACTTGTATTAAAATAACGAGAAAGGCGTGGGCTGAAGGAAAAGGATAAGAAGGGATAAAGAGTGCAAAATAGGAACGCGAAAATGGCCAAAGAAAACAGCAACACCCTTTCTTCCACGGTCAAGCGGCGGTTCCTCTCCAAACCTAACGAGGTAGGAGTAGTGGCTGTCGGGTTTGCTGGTGGGCAGGTACGTGATATACCTTTCCACTGCTCCCATTTCTATGTTTTCCCCATCTTACACAGAGCGTATTGCGAAATATTAAATCCTCCCAATCACCAGTGCAAGCCAGGAGTTGATGCGGGTCCTACTGCGCTGATCGAGGCCGGTCTGCTCGAGCAACTCCACGAAGATCTGGACTACAAAGTTTCCTACGATGATACTGTCCACAATTACTCCGCCATCGTTCCGACCACCGACCCGGACTTCCGCGGCATGAAGAAGCCGCTGGCCGTCAGCGCAGCAACAGAAAAGCTCAGCCAGCAAGTCTACGAACACGCCCGCGACGGCAAGTTTGTCCTAACACTAGGCGGCGACCATTCCATCGCGATCGGGACCGTGTCTGGGACTGCTAAGGCTATCCGCGAGAGGCTGGGACGAGAGATGGCGGTGATCTGGGTCGATGCCCATGCGGATATCAACACGCCGGAGACAAGCAATAGCGGGAATATCCATGGGATGCCCGTGGCATTCCTGACGGGTCTAGCGAGGGAGGAGAAACGCGATATCTTCGGATGGTTGGAAAAGGACCATCTGATCAGCACGAGTAAACTGGTGTATATAGGCCTGCGCGACGTGGATCGCGGGGAGAAGAAGATTCTGAGGGAGAATGGGATAAAGGCATTCAGCATGCATGATGTTGATAAGTATGTATTTTTTGTCTTTCTCGTTTCTTATCCTCTTCATTAGTCCATTTCTCCTTTATTTCGCGTTAAAAAAAAATTTTTCGACCCCGCTAACCAAGGATGACGTCAGACACGGCATTGGACGAGTTGTAGAAATGGCGCTGGCGCATATTGGAGCTGATACCCCAATCCATCTTTCATTCGATGTCGATGCCCTCGATCCGCAGTGGGCTCCCAGCACAGGAACCCCAGTTCGAGGCGGACTGACTCTCCGTGAAGGAGATTTTATCGCGGAATGCGTTCACGAGACGGGTAACCTGGTAGCAATGGATCTAGTTGAGGTGAACCCAAGCTTGGAAATCATTGGTGCCAATGAGACGATCCGGGCGGGCTGCTCGTTGGTCCGGTGTGCATTGGGTGACACTCTTCTCTGAAGCTGCCACGCCTGTTTTTTTTTTTTTTTTTTTACGATGCTGCAAGGGTGCAACACGCCTATGTGAAGTTGACTGACGAATGGGTTGCAGAAGTGTTGTTTTGATCAATTGGTGGTGGTTTTATCCTTCGAGCCAAAGTGGAATGCTGCGAGATCCGGGAAATTGAACTTTTGTAGCCGTATATCGAAAAAATAGCTTAATACTCTAGCGAGTTCTTATATAGATCGATATAGATGATGATTATACTCCGTAACTCTGGACCGTGTACTCCTATGTTTTATTGTGTTATTTCTTCGTTTTGGATACCACCACCACCTGAAGAAAACGCGGCCCGCTGCAGAGTACACATATATTTACATAACCGGTAAACGACACACTGGAAAACAAACCTGTTTATGATGTGGATTCCTCCATCAGAAAATGACTAAATACGAATTGGCCTCCGGAGTACGGAGTAGAATTGTGCGGGATGTTTTGTGTTGGGCCGTGATGATGTGGTTTCCCCCTGCCACCACCCCAACCTCCTCAATTGATTAAATATTCAGCTAAATATTCACCTGGAAACAAACCACGACCACGAGAACAATAGTTTTTTTGTTAAAAAACAAAATATTCATCTACCCGTCGAGCCGTATCTTTATAACAATTAATTAATCAGTTATAATTTGGTACCAAAGTTATTTCCCTCCGTTTCCCATACACCAGGCCCCATTTCATGCAACACATACATCATAGGGACTATTTACATACGACACTTATTCAGAGAGGACCGACTTCACTTTTTGCGGCGTGTTCAAGCCAAATATTTGCCCAGTTCAATGGCCCACTGCTGTCCTGATGGTCTTTTCGGTTCATTGAATAATTAACAGACTACTCCCCCACGCGCCGTCTAGCTACTAATTAACCAACGGTGGACAGCGTGCCTGGGCTGCTGTCGTGGTCGATTCCGATTGCAACAAACAAAAAAAGGGACTCGGGCTGCCGGTCCACATCACCCAGCATACCGTCACGCATCATCCATTCGCCGCCCAACGTTTCTGCGCTGTTGCATCAATTTAAATAGTTTTCGTTTCCGCAGACAGCACTGTTTCGGACTCTCGTTCTTGGTCTTGCTCATTCGCAACTCAGCGTTTTCTGATAGCTCCGCTCCCCCATGTGTATATCGGCCTCGAGAGTTGACCTGCAGCGGATTTTCCAATTGAACCCATAGCTGCAGGGCAGCCTGAATACCCTAAATATACCAAAAACTTTCCAGGTTATTTTCGCTTCCCCCGACCTGCGGCACATATATTATTCACAAAAGCACATACTTCCCGTCTACCCCTCGACTTCTGCCGACCTTTCTTCCGAAGAGAGAGCACCCTTTTCTCCAGGCCGATTAAAATAAACCCCCTTCCTCCGTGGGCAGATTTCGCCCCGGCCTTCAGAATACCTGAAGCTACTTCAAGTTTCTGACCGGAGCAATTGAATATTCTCGAACACCGGAGGCACATATCTTAACCTCCTTCTCGCCATGTCGAGCTCGAGCTATACCCTACCCTTAAGGGCTCAAGTAACCCGAAAGTTCCACTGGCCAGAGATACAACTGAACATATGGTTCTCCGTCGTGCTTGCGGGATCAGCAACATGCCTGGGTATCTTCAGCTGGTTCATGACGGTGCAGACTCAGATGGAGCAACCAACACCATGGTAAGTTCCATTATACATCCTTTGAACCTTTTATAATAGCTTCAAAACCCTCCAAACATGTATAACAACATACAACTCTCAAGATCCAAAAACACTAATAAATCATTTTAAACGACCAAAACAATGTAGGATTTTCCCATTCATGGTAGCCTCTGCCGCCCTAACGCTCATATTCCTCTGCCTCATCATTTTCCTCGCCATGCAGCACTCCCTAATACCCGAAATAATAATACTAGGCAGCTTCATTCTCTTCGTGCTCTGGCTTGCAGGACTCATCGGCACCGCCGTGCAGCTGTACGGAAGTCAGGCGAATATCAATTCGAATTGCCAGAATTGGGTATCCGATTACGAATTCAGGGGCGCGAGTATCAATACTCTGGCGTGGTTGACGAATTTTAATATCTGTCAGTTATCTAAAGGCTTATTCCCATACCTAGACGCCGGCATC
Organism: Emergomyces pasteurianus Ep9510; assembly: GCA_001883825.1. Taxonomy (NCBI): domain Eukaryota; kingdom Fungi; phylum Ascomycota; class Eurotiomycetes; order Onygenales; family Ajellomycetaceae; genus Emergomyces; species Emergomyces pasteurianus. The sequence continues at coordinate 181 of LGRN01000147.1, read as the reverse complement.
ATACCCCCCTCCTCCCCTCCTCCTCCTCGCACCCAGAGTCCCTACCTGTCCTGAACAAGTTGACTAACAAGAAGAATGAACAGGTAATTGCTGGAAAGCTTCATTCGCATTCGAAGTGGTCGTCTCAGTCTTCCTCATCTGGATGCTCGTCATGGCTTTCCAGGTCCGGAAGCACATAGAT
>LGRN01000146.1:0-56444 GCA_001883825.1 Emergomyces pasteurianus Ep9510 | reverse complement strand
AAAAAAAAAAAAAAAGAAAAAAGAAAAAAAAAAGAAAATAGAAAAAAAGAAAATAAAAAGGTCAAATAGAGGACGTCATGGAGGAGTGAGGAGTCGAATGCAAATCTCTCTCCATGTTTCTCAACATCTCTCCCCCCTACACATTACGACAGAATAGCACTCCATAAGACCCCTTTATTAGCACCGTCGTTAAACCTTGGGGTGACAAACGAAAAGATGTGTCTTCAGCGGTTAGAAGGAAATTAACCCTAATAATGCCAGCGGCAGGTATGCGCCGTTTACCCTGCACCTGCACTGTACGCATAAATTAGGAGTAACCCGGGAGGGATTTGGGGTATTTAATCTCATTATTCGCGGCTCTGCATTGGTTTGCTGGTGAGTTGAGTAAGTGAGTGATACTTGTTCAAGATCAATCTTTTACGTTAAGCCCCCTTGAGAAGGAATTCTGGGGAATGAATGATTACCATGGAAGGTAGAAAACGAAAATACATGGGGGGACAAAATTAGCAGATGTGGCGCCATAACACACGGTGATGGAGATAAAGAACTGCGTTGAGTTGGGGAGGTGTTAACTCCTCATCATCTACTCCGTATCTTTCATTCAATGCCTGAATCGAAATCGGGAGAATGAAGGGAGAAGCGACCATGAGATGTCGTTAAATGCTAGCTCCGAGGCTTATTGTGCTTGAAGTTTATTGACCCAGTTAAATTCGTTCTCCCAATATTCATCCCCAGTCCTGGGATCCGGTGCTGGAAAACAGCGCGTCGAACTCCATTACGGAGTAGGGAGTATGTGGGGTAACTACGGAGTACAATAAGTGTACGGAGTAGTGGCATGTATTTCATTCCCACCTGGTCTGCTGCAAAAGTTTGAATTCCATTTTTTAAACCACCGTTGCGTCCCACGTTCAATATTAGTGAGGAAATTTCTGCAACATATGTGAGATATATATTTACAAGCCGGGGCCGGTATATCAAACGAATCGAATTAGTATTGGACCATGATGTGCGGAGCACTCCGTAGTCCTCCATACGTAGCGCTGGGTTTATAAAACCTCTGACATATTCGAAACGGGAGGCCCATGGTCAGTCCCTGGGTGTTTTTCGCAGGAACATGTGTCCTCGGGGGCATGTTAATTGAGGGTTCCGCCTCTTTTAGCAATAGTTTGTTCGCGCATAATAAATATTTGCCTCCACAAGTACAGAATAGTAGATAACACCCGGCAGGGTTCCTCAACATGGATATTTAAATCGCACCAAAGTACTCCGTACAGTACAGACTACGGATCCGTACGGAGCAGAAACATTGACGTCGGCCATGGCAGGGTTCGTTCTTGGCACCGCACGTGATGATGATCAGATCTGCTGACTCATCCTGACATCGTCACTTCGAAGAAGAACTTATCCCAGGCCTCGACTTCAACTCTCAAACTTCAACGTTTCTCCGTCAACTGCCCAAGCCTCTAGAACTTTGTCGCTAGACAACAATGCCCTCTTTTACTCTTTTTTCCTCCCCTTTCACTCTTATTAACCAAGTGCCTAGAGCTTGGCCTTAACTGCATCTGCTGTTGCTGTCCTCCACAATTTCCCTTTGATACCCCTCACGATATACAAAAGCCTGTTAATATTAGGCTACTTACTCCTTTCTCAACCTAACTCGTATCTCTTATCCTCCACTGTTCTTTGCAGCTATAGCTCGTTTCTTTCAAATACCCCCCCCCCCCCCCTCCAGGCCCCATAGAATCGGAGCAAACGAACACATCTCTTGAAGCGATGGCGGACGCTGCAGTGGCAGGGTTCACAGAGATCACTGGTTCCTCCCCAGAGGTTGCTGTGCGGTATCTGCAGCTGACCGACGGGAACCTTGAAACTGCCATGCAGTTGTATTTCGAGAATGGAGGTGCTGATATCCAACCACAAGCCGAACCAACTGCCCCCCGACTTCAATTTCCTATTTCGCATTCGCCTCCTCCCGTGCCTCTGCGGTCATCACGACCCTCGCGCCCACCTGGCTACGAAGATGAAAACGGCGTCGTACATCTGGATTCCGATGAAGATTATAATGACAACAACCATATCAACACATATGAAGAAGACACGAATATCCCCGCAAGTACCTCACATCAGCCTGCCTCTTCCGTCCATCGGCCACCACAACCTACAGGGCTCTCTACTTTTGATGACGACGAAGCTATGGCACGCCGGCTACAGCAGGAATTCTACTCCGGTGCTGAGGATTTTGGGCCCGTGGATGAGACTGGTGTACGCGCTCCCATGGCCCGGACGACAGAAACCCTTGTTGGGCCCGGTGCAGATTTGGGGTTTGATGTCGATGATGGCCTGGATGATGCCGTGATGCGTCAGTTGCAGGCTAGACAGCAAGCTCGAGCAAGTACGTATATTTTCATGTGTAAATAATAATATATGTATGTTCATGGGCTGATGTTCTTAATTTGTGCATTGTTTTTACATAGATCGACCAGGCATTTTCAACCAACGACCTATTTCATCGTCGATCTGGAATCAGGATGATTCGTCCTCGCATCGTGCATCCTTGTCGGAAGCTACGGGTGGGGCCTCCAACGCTTCAAGCAAATCCAGTGTGCTTGCTGAAATGTACCGACCTCCTTTTGAAATCATGTCGAAACTTCCCTGGGACCTGGCGCGGGATGAAGGCCGGGAGAAGATGAGATGGCTGTTGGTCAACATTCAGGACGCATCTGTCTTCGATTGCCAAGTCCTAAATAGAGATCTGTGGAAAAACCCAGGCGTCATGGACACGGTAAAAGAGCATTTTCTATTCCTGCAATATTCCAAGGATGACCCGCGCGGCTCGCAATATATCCAATACTATTTTCCTGGTGTTGACGTGCAAGACAACTACCCGCACATCGCAATCGTTGATCCACGAACCGGAGAGCAGGTGAAAACATGGAGCGGACCCCCCGTTGTCAAACCGTCAGATTTCCTAATGCAGGTCCACGAGTTCCTCGACCGGTATAGTTTAGACCATACAGTGCGCAACCCGGTTGCCAGGCGGAAACCGGACGTGAATCAGGATCGTAAGATTGAAACCATGACTGAGGAGGAGATGTTGGAGATGGCTCTGAAAAATAGTTTAGAAAACCAGAGCCAGAACAACTTTAGCAGACACGAGGATCCGGACGACCTGACGAGGAGTATTGGTGACATCAAGGGGAAGGCAAAGGTCTCAAACCTAGATGATGACATGGACGTCGACACGGAGCCAAACGGTCAACGACACGAAGAACAGGAAGAAGCAGAGCCACTTCACCAAAACCCGACCTTCGCCTCCATACCTTCCAACAACCCCCACACAGAACCCAACCCAGACCCTGCGACTGTAGCCCGAATCCAATTCCGTCATCCAACTGGTCGCGTGATCCGGCGCTTCAATCTCACCGACCCGGTCCGGCGTATCTATGAGTGGCTGAAAGCGTCACCGTTGTCGGAGGACAAGGCCGGTGTGGAGTTTGAGCTGGTGTCCATGGGCCAGAATTTGATTGGGATGTTAGATGTAAGTATTTCGGACGCGGGGCTGAAGAATGGGACGGTTATGGTTGGGTTCGTGGAGGATTGAAATTTTACTTGTGAAGAAGGATTTCGAGGGGACCAGGTTTAGAATGGGTTTGGGTGGGATTTGGGTAATGGTAAATGGGTGCCGGTAACTGGAACTGGACACTGGAACTGGCGTGATGAATAATGAATGGGGCCGTAGCTTTGGTATTGGCGAGCGTTCATAGACAAATAAATGATCAACAGATGGTATAAATTTTATTATTAGGTGTCTTTGATGGCATTTTATTGTATTATATATATGAATGCTGGCCGCATAAGTCACACATATTCAGCTCTGTGGCCTGTTAAAATTCCACCGTAATACAGCCACAGTATGGCCCGCCCTTATTTCCGCAAGCAGCAGAATCGCATCAACCATCTCGGGAAACAAAACCATGCCCATCGCCATGCACTTCCTGTTTCCCTTCCAAGCCATATTTATCCGTTTCCCCACGTTCCTTACAAACAATCCAAACGGACCGGAAACCAAAGCAATAAAGGGCATCGCATTCCACATCACGCTGTTAACATTCATCAACATCATCTGAAAGAGGTAGAATAACCATTTCACACCACACAAGTGGTCTGGGATATGACCGGTCGGTCGCGATTCATTTTCCACTTACCCCACCCAAATTCGAGAACCTGAAATGGTCATCCATGCGATAAACACAGGGCACGAAGCCGACTAACATACTCGCATCCAATGTCGCCAACAGCACTGGTGCGCGGCTGTTGCCCCTCGCTGCCACACTCCTCACCCTTACAAGGTATTCCTGGGAGGTCCAGCCCAGCGCACAACAACAGGAGATCACGAGTAGTTGCAAGATCTGTGAGGTTTTCATGATGATGTGACATAGTTTTGCAGCCTTTTTGGGAGTCGTAGGGTTGGCGTTGAGGGCTTCGACGATGGCGGAGAGGAGGCCGAATATCGTTAGGGTGCGGCCTGGATGGACTGAGTCGCAGTAAGAAACGCTGCGGCCGAGGAGGTGGTGGTTCGCTGGTTCGAAAAGGCCCTTTTGCAATTACTGGGCCCTGACTTCAGAATCTAGTGTTGGAAATATAGGACGCTATAGAAATGGAACAAAATGTACGTACCCTGCGTATCCAGCGCCATCTGATGCGCAAGAAAAAGCTTGACGGGATAATTACAACTGCAGTGAATCTAACAAAGCGGACATGGCGAAGGGAGGTCGACTATAGCCTGACCATAGCCTGAGCAAACTAGTACTACAGTGTAGTAGAGGGTAAAGAAATAAGAGAACGTTTCAAAAGCCATACCATCGACCTCAATATCATAGCACGAACAGTACTGCCCTCCCTCCGTGGACGAATGCATGGCTGCTAAAACCACCAGCACGGCTTTCTTGAACCTGGGCGTTTTATATACGCGTGTTCGCATGTTGATGCTGATTGGACAAGCCACAAAAAGGAAGCGATCGCTTATCGGGTGCTCATATTTAAGGTTAAGGCTGGCTGCGACCCACAGAACCACAGAACCAACGATTGCTAATTAGGCCCTGTTGGACCATAGAGGAAAATACCACCTGGAGAAGCACTGAAAGAGCTTGGTACATGTCTTCCAGTCCAATCTTCTAGAGCCATCACCGAGCTTCTGAGAAAGGTTGATTCTTCCAACCCGCCTATGATAATCAACACCTATTTTAACTAACTAGTTGACCACTAAGTTAGTAGTTAACTTGTTCGAGACAGACAATGATGACTCATGGATGACTCAGCCGCGAGATCAAAACTGCCATTGGGGCGCTTAAGCCCATCACCTGGGGCTGCAAAACAAAACAACTGTGTAATCAGCAAATTGACCTGGTTAGTAGCTTGATGAGCTCAGAGCTACTGGTTACCAGTGGAACCCAGACCTTGAGAAATACGGAGTAAACGGCAAGTAAAGGTTATTAATTTTAACGTGATCCGCGCGTTGTTGTTGTTGTTGTTGTTGTTGTTGTTGTTGGTGGTGGTGGTGGTGGTGGTGGTGTTCTTGTTGTTGTTTATTTATTTACAAATCGCAGAAAAACAAATTGTAGGATCCTAAATCTTGGACGCGGAATAAATATCTTCTCTGTTGCCTGCTCTTGACCAGGTTCACGCCACCAAAAACTTTCCCCGCTAATTATGCCTAGAATAACCAGCTCCTGCACCAAACGATTGCACTTTCGCTAGTGTTGTTGTTGCCAAGATGAGCAAATAAATACTACTACTACCTTGATCACCCGCGAGACCCACGATAAACCACCGCATTCAACGATAAATGACTGTAACGGTATGGCATCTCACTTTTCTCGCAGTTTTTCATTCATTCATTTATTTAATTTAAACCGCATCTGTTTGCACCGGAAATAGGTTTGGCGTTGGCTGATACTCTTGAGAATGTAAAACAGATCTGACCGAAATACACAAGCCGGCGATCTTCCGTTATCCCTTTTCGCTACGCGATAGTTATTAGAAGGGGAAAGAATACTCTCTAACCCTGCCTCACCGGAAACAATAAATTCATTGCGCCTCGCTTGACCACCTACAATCATAACACAGTCCCCCAGGCCCGAACACAAATTTTCCGAGGACAGGAGATATTACCTGTTATCCTAAGTCTTCATATTCGGCATTATTAACAGCTAATTGAGTTGTTGGCGCCTTCATGCGATAATGGAGAGTGCTGTGGACCCCGAAACATTTTACACCAAGCAGAACTGCATTGGTACGTCTAGAGTGCTGAATGATAAGAACACTGTCGAGATCTCTTGACTAACTTCCTTGTAGGAGGCGGGAGCTTTGGAAAGGTCTACAAAGGGTATTATATGCCCTGAAATGCGTTTTTCTCAATTCCTAGCTCTGTGCGCTCCCGCTAACAATTTACGGTTTTTCCTGTCCCATTTCAGAGTCGACAAAAGAACAGGTCAAGCTGTTGCGATTAAAATTATCGACGTCGAAAATGCAGACGACGAAGTCGAAGATATCATTCAAGAAATCTCCATCCTGTCAGAACTTAATTCGCCATATGTCACCAAATATCATGGCTCATTCTTGAAAGGCTCGGACCTATGGATCATAATGGAGTTTTGTGCAGGTGGAAGCTGCTGTGATTTGATGCGCGCGGGCTTTATTACCGAGGACTATGTCATGATTATTCTCAGAGAACTGTTGCTGGGGTTAGACTATCTTCATAGTGACAAAAAGTTACACAGAGATATCAAAGGTGGCTAATACCCCCTCGATCTTGTTTTGTATCTATTGGAGCTGACAGATACTTTCAATTAAGCTGCCAACATACTTCTTGGAGCAAACGGCCAAGTCAAATTGGCAGATTTTGGCGTGTCTGGGCAACTTTCCGCAACCATGACGAAGAAGAACACGTTTGTCGGCACTCCTTTCTGGATGGCGCCAGAAGTTATTAAACAATCTGGATATGACCACAAAGCAGACATATGGTCATTGGGGATTACGGCGATCGAACTGGCGCAAGGAGAACCGCCATATTCCGACATCCATCCAATGAAAGTGCTATTCTTGATTCCCAAGAACCCCCCTCCGGTCCTACAAGGGAACTTCAGCAAATCTTTTAAAGACTTTGTGGAATTGTGCTTGAAGCGAGACCCCAGAGAGCGACCTTCAGCTAAGGAGTTACTCAAACACCCATTTATCAAACGAGCAAAGAAGACAACTTATCTCACGGAATTGATTGAACGATCAGAGCGGTGGCAGGCTGTTCATGGGAGTCGATCTGCGGATGACGATGACGAAACAGATTATCATCAAATCCCACATAAACCTACTCCTGAGGAAGAGGACTTGTGGGATTTTGGTACTGTCAGACCGGCCGGGGGGAGAGCAGGTGGGCTACGAACATTGAATGATGCAGCGGCAAATGCAAGAACCCAGGGTCATGAAGACGCAAGTAGATCTCTGATCGAACCACGGAAGGGCCCAACCGATCTGCATATCAAGAATAAAGCCTCTAAAGAGACCATGAAGGCTCCACCCTCTCCGAGATCGCCTCAGAAACGGAACCTATCTATTGCAGACCGAGGGTCACCTACATCTGCTGCCCGAATTCCTCTCCCGCCATCCGCACACAAACAAGAAATTTTCCAGGAACCCGTACCCAAGTCGGCTGCAAACTCTGCTAAGCCACCACTGCCTCCCCAGAAGGAAAGTCCAAGAACGACCGATTATGACAGAGCGTTGCAAAAATCATTAGCTCAAGATATCGGGTTTCTTCAGTTTGACGGACCTCAAGCTGACTCGAATGCCTCACAACAAAATCAAAGTTCCTCATCCTCACCCGCCCAAGGGCCAGCAGCCCCTGAGCAAATCGCAAGGAAACCAGTGGCCATGCGGATACCAGAAATACCGCCATTCAAGGGACATCAAACAAGCCCCCTCAGAGATACATCTAATCAAACACCAAGTGCGACGAGGCGTGAAATACGCCAAACGAAGCCTTCGGGACTCCATCCACTTCCTTCTCTCACACCCCAGCCCCTTAACCCAACTGAACGCCAACAGCCACTAAAGCCCATCCACCAACAACGGCTTCCAACGCTGGCAACTTCGCAGTCAGCGGATATATCGAACGAACAACCCCGGCGGCACCATCAGCAACAGCAACAGCAACAACAGCAACAACGCAAATCCAGTGACTCTAGTCAGTTATCTTCCTTCGCGTTCTCCCAGGAATCACGCTCTCAAACGACCGAGATAACTGCGTTAAACGGCGTCATCCTTCCGGCCCTCGAAGCCGCCATCCACCGGCGTTCCTACAGCCTCAACGCACTAGTCCGCGAGGGCACAGACGCGGGTGCCAAAAGCAAAAACAATAGTGATAATAGCCGTACTTCAACAGAACTACTCCAAAGACGCCAATATGCGCATGAAAAGCTGAAGCGGCTAGTTTTTAAGGTGGCAGGCATATTCAAGGATATAGAGAAGTGGGACGACGAGGCGCCTGTGGGGATGGGTGGGGATGTGAATGCGTTTCTTGAGGGGTTTTTGGAGGAGGTGCTTGTTAGAGTTGAACCAGATGATGAAGATAGCGGTGAGGTTTTGGGTGCGCCGGTGGGATGACGACTATGCAGTAATGATAGGGAGGGTATAGGCGTGCAAGATCCTTTGCTTCATTTTCTTACTAAAAGAAAAATCTCAAATCTCTAGTACCACGTCGCTTTGTGTGTAAAGATTTATCTGCTGGTTAATGCTGCACACTGCCGTCTTTCTTTTAGCCTTTGTGTTTGCAGTTATCTTTACAGATGTGATATTTTAAACCCCTTCTTATTCATGTTTTGCTGCTTAGTTGTTACTTGCTATACTGAGTATACTTGGTTTTAAGAGAATTGAATTTCTGAAATCAGTTAAAAATTAAACAAAATTAAAGTAGAATTTTGAGTTGTGTCATTGCAACCGCTTTCTCTGCTCTTTTTGATGAATATGAGTAATCAATGGGGGTGTAATCAGAAACTGTTGAGCTCTGTGGCGTTAGGGTTAAGTATCATAGACTACTCTCTGCAACACTTGCCTACCATCTGTCTCTGTATTCTATCCGTCGATCACTCCACTTGCGAAGGATGAGGGATCGGACCAACTATACCTCAACCCGTATGCACCTGGCGCTGCAGGATACCTCTAATAGTTACTATCGTTATGATTTCAGTGCTGCGTCGCTCTACATTAGATATCTCATTAAAAGTTGTGATATCTGCCACTCATATGAAATGATACATCGCCGCTCCCGCCACTTTAGGAAGGTCATTAAAACGAGTGAGAAGGTTGGAACAGAGCAGATTTGTCGCTTCTTCTTCCCACCATCAGAGTAAGCGTTGGGAAGTGACCAGATACCCTGTTGGCCCACAGACGACAGTGATATCGAGACGCCGAGCTTACGCAATCAATGGTGTGAAATGATGGCTCTCAGCAGGCCTTTCTCTTCGAGCATTGTGCAGGCAACACTCCAAAAGAGACAGCCAAGAAGATGAAGCAAGTGGCAGCACTTTCATACTGATAATGTCAGAGGCATTCATTCCGACCCGATGTTCTTATATAGCTCACTTGCAACGCACACGAAGCCAATAAATCTTCTCTCAGAAGAAGACATGAAGTCCATCAAGCAATTGATATCATAATGATTATTTTTATTTTCGCCTTTTGAACTTTTCCGATGTAAAAACTCTCTCTCAAAATAGTACGATATATAAGCTTAGAGTTTCTTTTCTTTTCTTTTTTTTTATTATAGAAACTGAAAATCATAATGAAGAATATATATATAAATTGAAATAAAATCATGTAAAAAGCTACTGCAGATACAGAACGATAACAGAGTAAATATAAACTGTTATAAATACACTTGTTACATCAACTCAATAGACAAATTCCAACAAAAATAACATAAAATAAAAATGAAAATGAAAATAACTAGTACATTGCACAATAGAGAAGGAACTACCTTAATTTTGACTCCTGCATACTCGGGTGTATCTGTAGCAAAAGCGATAAATATATCGTCATTCTATTCGGGTTACAACGGTGGATATTGAAGCGCCTGATTCAGGCAACCGTTAAGGAGGTAAGAATATAAAGTAAAACAGTTCAACTCAAAGAGTCCTTAGAGTTAACTTATTAAAGTAATTCGGAATTTAATGAAGATACCGCCCCTGAGCATTTTGATACTTGGCGTTGCACAGACGAAAATATCCATTATATCCTGAAAAATGGCGCCACGTGCAGTACTGCGTTGCAAAACGTGTTCATGTCCATGAAATATTGCTACATCCTCCACAGTTTCCGTTGGCATTTCCCCTTCTTGTAAGTTGTTGCAAGTTCCAAAAGCTCAACTTAGTGAAGGAACCTTATAGGCGCTCAGAACAACGGTTAATGTTGGCGTGGAGGAACTCTCCGGTGCGTTGTTAACTGGATTTAACGTACCAAATACGGAGTAGACATGCAAACAACCACAAACTGAACTTTTAATTGCCCCGGTCTGGGGTGTTGATATAGGCGTGCGAAGTTGTTGCAGTGGCGGAATTGGCGGAAAAACTCCACCAGGACCTGATTCTTTAGTTAGGACCTTGTTAGTTGGTGTGGCGCAAGTGGGAGGGATTGACGGAGTGCATAGTTGAAGGCTTCCAAGGCTGATAGTTCTCACCCTCCACTACATCAAAAATAGATGGAAATTTTCAGGCTAATAAATTAGTGATCTGGTGAAATAAAAAGCAAAGGTTGACATTCATTATGAGAATTCTCTAATAGAATACGGATAAACATCTCGTTACACAATTCACATCCTGCTTGCTGGTTAGTACGGTCTGGTCAATACAAAAGTAAGGAAGGGGAAGAACGCACCTTGCTACTGGTGTAAACCCAAGCAATCGCATGCCATTCTCAAGTACCTGACGGGCCCCTTCGTACAGCGCGGACCTCGCCAGCATAACCTCGGGCCCCTCGTCGGTCCCCAAAACCTTGATCACATCGTAGGCAGAAGACACCTGGTGCGTAAGCCTGAAAAGATAGGTGAGGATGGTGGTTGGTTCCAGGGTTTTGAACGCCTGGGTCGTCATATCTGGATATTGGGCCATGAGACGAAGTATATCGATGGCGTGGGGTTCTTTTAACAAGGAAAAGTCAGCATTCGCAACTTGATCCACTGTTAGATTTGCTTTTCGCATGATCGAGCTGAGCCTTGCGTGGGAATATTGGAGGTAAGGGCCCGTATCGCCTTCAAATGAAGTCATTCTGGTAATGTCAAAAGGGTAATTGTTGATCCTTTTCCCGCTCATGTCCTGGGCCATAATTGCTGTGATGCCAACGACGTCTGCCACAGCTTCTGGTTCCGCCACTTGAGCATACTTTGCTTCGTTAGAACGCATAACCTCGTGCATGGCGTTCCCGCATTCATTCAGTATATCGCTCAGAAGCTTCACTGTCCCAAGCCTTGATGACATTCCTTGAACTTTCCCGAAATTCATATGAACAAGTTTAGCTGCAATATCAGGATAGCCCATAATCTCAACAGTTTTGAAAACACGCTGAAAGTACGAGTCCTGTTCAGCAGAAACAACATAAATCATTTTGTCAAATTCGTACTTTTCCGCACGCTCCAAAACAGCGGCGACGTCGCGAAGAAGATAGGTCGTCGTTCCACCTCGATTTCGAACAACGGCAGTACCAAGCTTGCGTGCGCCATGTTTCTCGAAATTAATGACCCATGACCCCTCATTTTCTTCGTAAATACCTTTCTTCTTCAGAATATTTTCAACCTTCCCGATTGTTTCTGGCCGCACGGTCGACTCCCCAGAGTACTCGTCAAAGGTAATGTTCAATCGTGCATATGTAGAGATGTACCGCTCGATACTGATGTCGCGAAATCGCTTCCATAAGCCGAGAGCTTCTGGATCTCTATCTTCCATTCTTTTGAAGAAGGCATTCCGCTCAGCATAAAGCCCTTTGTTCTCTATTTCCGAGGTGTCCTGACCATTGTCTCTGGCGTTCTTGCTAGCTTCCTGCTCTGGTTTGAACAAAGTATTGGTCTTTGCATAGACATCGAGTAAATGCTTCAACGGTTCTTTTCGAAACAGTTCTTCAGAGCCAAATTTCTGCCAACCCACTGCAAGCAAGCCGAACTGCTTTCCCCAATCACCGAGATAGTTTATCTTGAGAACATCCCAGCCCATACTCTCGTAAAGATTTGAAATGTATGCACCAATGATGGTACTGCGAAGATGCCCTGCATGGAACTCTTTGGCGATGTTGGGCGAAGAAAACTCCACAATTACTTTCTTTCGGCCAGCTGCCTCATTCTTGGGATCTTTTAGACCAGCAAGTTTATCGTGGCCATACAATTGTCGGCGATCGAAGATGTACGGCAAAATCAGGCGGGGTAGACTTGTCTCTTTGAAAAAGATTGGAATGAAAACACCCTTAGGGACAGGGCTGGAGATGAGAGAAATGCCACACAGCTGTAGTTTAATGTTAGATTTGAAGCACACTGTTGATAGTATGAAAAGACTGGGAGGGTAAACTGCATATTACCTTGTTTGATAAGTCAATGGCAACCTGGTCGGCGTTGACCCCTTTGAGACGGAGGCGCGCAACAACCACCACCACGTCGCCATGTGCCAGCACTTGGGTTCGTTGGATGGAATTGTACGCAATGTCCTCGCCGCAGTTGACTACCTGTTTCACGACCTCAGCAACATAGCATCGATACAGGTCGACCGGATTGCTGAGAATATTCGCGGTGGGAAACGCTGGGATAGGAATCTCCAGCTCGAGGCCCCGGACGTGAGTTTCCAAGCCTTGAATAGCAAGAGTGCTCATGCTGGCAAAAGGATGTAACGCTCACTGTTCAAATATTAGAGTACGCGGAGTTTTTTGGGTTTCTTCAATCCGAAAGCGGGCTGACAAAAAAAGAGACAAAGTGAAAGCGTGGAGTTGCAATGAGTCATGAACTCCGCAGCCACGAAAAATCATAGATTATCACATTATTTTCTGTACGGAGTAAAAATGAATTGATTAAAAGGCGCAAGCGAAGTTTTATTGAATCACTTTTATAACCACTAGATAATTGAACCATAGCAAAGAACTTTGCATCATGAATGAATCTATAAAGATCTAAGTTTTTATCAAGATTTGAGACTTGCCTTAAAAGATTGACTCAAATAAAATTAGAGCAAATATTCCCTTAGCTTGCGATGTTTTGATAGCGGACACCGCTAAAATGCTGGAGTGTATGGGCGCAGCAGGCTAGGCCTAATCAGGTGCACAGTGCTAAGATACTATGTACTGTACTGTACAAAGTACGGAGTAGATTCTCGCTTTCGAACAACCTCATGACATCGACAGATTTGTTAAAATACCTGCTACTGCCCCTCCCGTGTCCCATGCCTTCATACCTCTCATGGCGAGTGATGCTGCTTGTTTTGTGAAGAAGCGAACAAAAACAACATTTTCAACAAGTATTAAAAACTTCAATTTACATGATGGAGGGAGTCGATACCTAACCAGGCATCATAGCTCCACCATGCTCAGATTCTGGAAGTCAACTTAGGGTTATGAGTCTCGAGATTCTCGAACCCTCCGACCAATTCCCTATCCGCTCAGACAAGCAGGATACAAGACAGAGTGCCATGGTGCCTAAACAACTCAAGCGTAAGCGGCCGACTTCGCTAAGGACTTCTCCCAGTAAATTCAGGCGACTTGAGTCAGCTCAACGAGAAGATATACCTAGGCCATTATCCAGAGCCAGCGGCATTTCGGCTTTATCAACGGAACCTGGTGATGAGACTTGAGAGGTGCTTTTCAGCCAAGCAGCCGATAGAATAAACAAATACACTCAGAATCACGCCAATTGGAAAAAATGATAACAAAGTGATTTCTGCTCTTCTTGCGTTTCTAGAGTGGCTGCCAGATGAAGGTAAATTGTCATTTGCTCAGGATATATTAGCCTGTGATAATGACAATGATCTTCATGCTGTATTTTGGAATTTGGTCACTGGCCTTCTATATCAAAGTAAGCTTACAAGTGCTTTATCTGCAGTGTTTAACACTAATCACTGTATAGTGAAAACCACAAGTCGGAAAACATCAGTATCTAGCTCTCCACAATCCTTATCAGTATATCAAAGTCGCGACTCTAAGTTTCGAGAGACTTGTCTTCAGCGTGATAAGTACAAATGCATGGTAACAAAGGAGATGGATATTAATCACTGGGGACAAATAGATTACCCATCTGATGTTCTATTTGGAGATGTAGAGGCTGCTCATATAATCCCGTTCACTTGTGCTTCGTGGAAAGATTGCCCGATATTTCTATGAAACCTTTTTTGAAATATGCTACGCCTTTACACTAAATCAATATACTGATTTAAATAGAGCTCATCGAAAAACGTTAGCAGCGCCTGAGAGCTGCTATATAAATGTTTTCCTGCAATTCGACGTGTGGGAATGTTCATTGAGAATATCAATGATTCCTCAATAGCATAACACTCAGAAACTTTATTCACAATGAATTTAGAAAGTTCAGGTGCACATTTGTAGCTACGGTATGTATCAACTCAAATTCGCAGTCTGCATTATTAATGAACTATGTTCAGAAAACCCTCCATGTCTACACACTTAAAACATTTCACCGCTTCCCTCCAGTCTACCGCAGCTTAGTATTAACAGATGGAATTGTGACTATGCAGCATGCGCTAGATTCTGAGAATGTGAATCCACCTTCTCCAATATTCCTTGATTGCCATCGTAGAATTGCGGAGGTCTTGAATGTCTCTAGAATGGAAGAAGTCATTGAAAAACTAACCAGAGAATGGGAGGTCATTAAGCTATACGAAGGCCATGGCTCTCTTGATTCCTTGGGTAGGTCAGATGTGTCCAGGATTTTAGAGACAGCTTTGTGGCAAAGCGTGTGTGGGTAGCGCATGGTCGTAACATGAAAGAAATCAGTTCTGTCGTTGAAAAATTAACTGGGAGCTATTCGAAAAGTAATTGAAAATTGAAAATTAAATTTACAACTTCATTTTTCACTTTTCTGCGAGTCGGGGTCTACGAAGGTATATTGCTCCTGGCGTTAACCCATTCAATTTCGATTGGAAACCTCCGTTTGCTGTAGGAAGCGCCAATGACCAGATAAAAACCAGATGCGGGAGATATAAAAAGATGCTCAATTCTGCTACTTACAATAAGGCTGTGCCACAACTTAGGCGCATAGCTAGCTACAGAGAAATAATATCCTTAACTCAGTGAACGCGCCAATTCAAATATGCTACACGAAAAAGGACAAGGGGAGCAACAAGAAAATGTTCAATTAAAGAAAAAAAAGAACAAGCACAAACATTAAATATCACCAGGAATGAAGGCACCAGGAAAAATAATGTCATGCTAGGAATCATCGTGGCTGTCTGTCAGCCGAGTCCGATCAAGAATATGAGGCAGAGGTCCGGGCTGCTGATTCGGACCTGTCTGACACATAACATGGCGGTAGAGCAGAGAACCTTGGCAATGATACAGACAATGAGGTCTTGTCTGGGGATGGGGACGACTTCTCAAATGGCATAATGCAGTTGAATCAATTGTTTGAAAGACCACTGGCTAAGACCAGTTGTCTTTCCTGGCTGTCATTACTCTATTGTAAGTGGGTGAGGACTAACAGGAATGGCATCTGGAATAGGTACATAATAATCCATAATCAATAATTGAACATCGCGATCATCTCAAAAAATCCATGTTTTATTCCTCTGATCAAAGTACTCTTTTACTCTGGATATGGATCGAGTTTCATATCATTGTACGGCAGACGATGTACAAGATACAAAGATGGGAATTTTTGTTTGTGGATACTGGTTTTGTTCTCTATCCGGCCGTGAGGTATTAAATCTATGTGTCTGGTGTCAACCACTTCCCTTTTTGCAGGGTATATCTCCCCGTTGCGATTTGATGTGTACTAGACCTGGCCTTTCCTTGAGAAGCCGTGTAGTCTTGACGCTATTTCCATTTCGAACCTTTGCTTGCTAGATGGGCCCTCGCGGATATCTGCTATCATGTCAGTTCCAGGGGGGAAATCGGACTCGAAAACAGGGTTCCCTGCGCCCTTCATGTTAGCAAGAACAGCTTGCCGAAAATGCCATCGCAGTATTTCATCGGACACGCGATTACTATCATTCGGGTTGCGACAGATTGGGTCGAGTATCCTGCCATCAACCCCAAGAATATCTGGGCCAAATGATATGATTTTGTATCCGTCCTATATTTGTGTTAGGACCGCAATACAAGATTTGTTTTCTGTGGGGGAGGGGGTCTTTCCAATTCACTTACGTTAGGGTTTACGGACAGCATATATGAATCGAAAAGATCGTGGACATCACTTTTTAGCAGCAATCCGTTCTGGGTGGAGTTTATTCGCGATGCTCCAACCTCATTTGCCATATTTGTAACCCAACGGCCGTAGCCTTGATCAATCCATATACTCTCATGCTGCAGGGGGAACACATGTGCAGTCATGAATGCGTTCCATCTGCCAAACGGTGCTAATTGGTTCAGTACTCCGGTAATCACGCATCTTCCGTCCCTCGCGCGGACCCCATCCCGGAAATTATTCTCTCGGCCTGAAACGGAGTGGCTCAGAACTCGCAAAGTAGAAATTTCATCCGTTACTCGAATGAGCCCTATGGAGAAAGGAAAAGAAAACAAAAGTTAAACAATTAAATATGTTACCACGTGAATCTAAAACGAGGGAAGGTAGCATACCTGCAGAGGAGACATCATAATCTCCAAGCTCAACCACATGTGTAGTACGAGAGATGACTCGACCTGAAGCTCTGTGTGTGACAGTTAACGGCCGTTCTGCAACTAGAAGCACATTTTGAAGCATCCAGAGGAATATCTCCTCGGTGATTGAGCCCGCCTGATACAGGCCTCCAAAAGTGGCTCCTGTCGAAACGAGGTGCAGGAAGACGTTTCTGTATGCGGACCTGTCAGACATATTTATAGGGAGATGAACAGGAGAATTTCGATTTGCATCAGCGCCACCCTCTCCCCTGGCCTTCCCTTGCGGTCTGGCGCCAGAAAACACGATTGAGAAGGACTCGTTAAGTAAGCTAACCTTAGTTAACTAAGTTAGCTACGCAGGCCGCCCTCAGGATTAGAATTAAAAAAAAGGGTTTACAATCACGAAGAGTTATTTATAATTTTTTTTTTAGAAGTACTAAAACAGCCTATTCTCTCTTCTCTTTTTTAAAAAAAGGAAAAGGAAAACCTCCTGGGGATTTAGCATACATTTATAAACAAAAACCAGTAAACAATAAACAACGATGGCAAGAGGTGCACTAGTCCTTCGGGAGGCGTTCTCTGCGCTGGCCAGGAAGGCGGGCCGCTGCCCGTTTCGGTCTGGCGCGATCTCTTCAGAGGAGTTGTCGCGCCATCACCAACCGTCAGGGTTATATAAAGCACTTGTCTCTCTCTCTGTTGTGCACGCACTTCTCTGTTCTCTTTTCCCCTGCACTCTTCGCTGTTTAATTCTCTTCAGCTGTCTTTACGTTAAGCTGACCCACTTCTCCACCTCAAAATCTGCTGTCAATGCTGCTGTGTGAGCTGACTCTAGCCTGCCTCGATCGCTTTACACTGTTAGAAATATCAGGATCTTAGAAATGCTCTCTACTCTGTTGTGCTACTGTTTCTCACTGTTACTTCTCTGTTCTTTTGACCCAGTTGCGCTGGTCTCGCTGATCTGAATCTCACTGTACACTTTTGTCAGCTTCTTGACATTCTTTACTATTCTTAATTAAGAGATGTGTCTCTTTTCATTCATTCTATGAGTTTTCTTTCTCTATTTTCTTTTTCGTGTTTGAGGGAGATGCCGCCGCCGCCTCAATGGCGTTGCCTAAGCGAGTTCAACCATACCACAAATTCCTCCCTACTCCGTATAATACGTGCATATTATGCTAGCTCCACTCTCATTTAATCCTCCGTTTCCTATCTACAAACCTACTACTACCTCTATGGTCACGAGCGAAACACCATCCCATAACCTACACAGTTTGAAGAATAACACAGCTCTATAACAAGCGACCTCCTAGTTTGCAGCGGTCATTTAAAGTATTTCGTGCTTTTAGAGTCTGATGACTGAAAACCACACACTGAAGCTGTTGAACATCACTTTAAAAGAAGACCAGTCAACCGGCGAAGATATGCCACTCTTTAAATGCCTCAGACCCGCCAAACAATTACATGACTATGCTGAAGAAAATTTTACAGTCAACATAAGAAGGTGATGCGTCTTCTAGAATATTTTAATCTGAGAAGATGTATGAGGAAAGAACCGAGAGTACTTCCAACAACATTCTGAAAGTATAATAAACATCCCCACCCTGGTTTCTTTCTATTCGAGTTATTAATAATCTAAAATTCTATTTGAGATAGTTCAGTGTTCTTCTCAAGTAGTAGCTTGACAACTGCCTTATGTCCTCTTCTTACAGCCCATGATAGCGGTGTCATGCCATCTTCATCCTTCGACTTCAGATTAGAACACTTCTCAAGCAGCAGTCTAACAACTCTCTCATGCCCCTTTCTTGCAGCATATATGAGTGGTGTTCTCCCATATTCATCTTTTGACTCCAGATTAGCACCCTTCTCAAGCAGCAGCTCACTTACTGTCTTATATCCTCTGCTTGCAGCCCATGATAGTGGCGTCATGCCATCTTTATCTTTTGACTCCAGATTAGCACCCGTTTCAAGCAGCATCTCAATAACTGTGCCATGTCCTCTGCTTGCAGCATATAATAGTGGCGTCATGCCATCTTTATCTTTTGGCTCCAGGTTAGCACCTTTTTCAAGCAGCAGCTCAATAACTGTGTCATGTCCTCTGCTTGCAGCATATGATAGTGGCGTCATGCCATCTTTATCTTTTGACTCCAGATTAGCACCCTTCTCAAGCAGCAGCTTAACAACTGCCTGATGCCCATTCCTTGCAGTCTCTAATAGTGCTGTCCATCCATCTTCGTTTTTTGACTCTATATTAACACTCTTCTCAAGTAGTAGCTTGACAACTGTTTCATTCCCATTTCTTGCAGCCTCTAATAGTGGTGTCATGCCATTATTATCTTTTGACTCCAGATTATAATTCTTCTCAAGTAGAAGCTTGACAACTGTTTCATTTCCTGCAGTCACCGCCCATGATAGAAAAGTCCTGCCATCTTTACCTTTTGACTCTGGATTAGCACCCTTCTCAAGCAGTATCTTGACAATTGGATTATATTCATCACCTCCTGTAGCCCATATTAGTGGTGTCCACCCATATAGGTCTTTTGACTCCAGATCAGCACCCTTTTCAAGCAGTAGCTTGATAAGTGACCCATCTTTAGCAGATACAGCATGTGAAAGTGGTGTCCAGCCACGCCCATCTTTTGACTCTGGATTAGCACCCGCCTCAAGTAACAGCTTGGCAACTGCCTCATGTCCTGTCATCACCGCCCATGATAGTGATGTCCTTCCATCTTCATCTTTTGACTCCAAGTCAATGTTTTGGTCCATTAGCAGCTGAGCGACGTCACTATGTCCAAAATATGACGCCACCATGAGAGCTGTGGGATTCTCAGGCAACTTCCGAATTGAATCCTCCAGAGCGTCACAATATATTTCGGACCACACTGAGTAGGCTCTTGAGTCTGGATCGGATATTCCCCAAGCGAGAGATGTTATGCTAGCATCGTAATTGCTGATACGGGCCTCGCGGTAGTGAAAACTCCAAAATTTGGCTGAATAGTCTAAAAAAGCGAGTCTACCAGGGTGGAGGCTGGCTTCTGCAGTTGTATCTGCCAAAAAACTAGCTTCGGAGTTGAAGAGGTTGAGATAGCGAACACAGGTCTTTGCTAAAGTGCGGTGTGCATCATGGATAGTGATGGAGTGATGCCAGTGAAGCTCCGTGAGAATAGCCGCAGATGGTAGCAGAGGTGCGAGAAGAAACTCCCGAGCAGTTTGGTGAAGAAAATAGACCTTGCCTTGATAGATTGAAATGAACAATCCACACCAAGATCTGAGGCTCATCTTGAAGTCCTCTTCTTCCTCTAGATCAAGGTTGCAAATCGACCCCGGTGTGTTTTCTGTATTCATGGCAACGTTCATTTCCGAGAGTATTAAAGGCCGCTTCGCGGCCAAAACAATACCCAAGGCCATCCGAACAGTCGAGAGTTTCTTAGACTTGTTAAGAATCTGCTCATATGCTTGGTTGATGTTCTTTGGCAGCGTATTGATGATGGAATCAACTCCGTTTGGTGTCTTTTTAAAATTTTCTTCCCTCAAGTAATCAAACACGAGATATACCCAAAGGTATGTACGGTGCTGAATTTCGAGCAATCTAGCCTCCAGGTGACTCCTGACTCGGTCTGATAACTTTTTCTCTATTGCTAGCTGTTCAACTCGGTATTGAATGACGAGGTTTACTTCTTCACTAATAGTTTCCGACTCTTCCTCCCCTGGTATACGTATTTTCGGAAAAGCGTCCAGCAGGCGCCAGAACTTGGACACAATTTGCTCATAGGGGCGACTTGTTAGAAGATATTTCAACTTTCTGCTGTTCAACTGGTTACCTCGGAATTGGACTTCCAAATTCCACACTAGGTTCTTTAACTCTACTTCGTCGCATTCATCCAGGGCATCCAGCACCAAGATAACAGGTCCGGCATCGGGGTCCCGCGTGGCATCTCCTAAGATAGTCCAGAGGGAGCTAGTCGAGTTGATAAGACCTGGCCCGTTCTCGGCGAATGGCGTCATCGCATGTTGGATTAGCGAGGGCTTTTGGGAGAAGAGCTGGTGGAGAAGAGCACAAAGTGCTTGGCGGACTGTGTTTTGATCTTGATCTTTGAAGAAGAAGTAGCAAATGGTCGCCGGTCCTGGTAGCTTATGGTCAACCAGGTATTTGGCCAAGACCGATTTTCCACACCCAGGGTCCGCTGAGACTAGCAGCGGGCCCGACTCCTGTTTTAACCATTTCTGGAAGTGGTTGTGTCTGAGGAACCACTCGCATGTGCCCTCTACCCGGTCTTCTATGCGGTCTTTATACCACTCGTATGTTGCATCCCCGGTGCTTTTGGTGAGACGGAACAACTGGAGACAAGCTCTTTGCTTGTCAGACAGCGCCTGCTCGGCTGCTTCTTGCTGTAATTCAAGCTGCTTTCGCGCAATATCCCGGTGCTCCCCTGCAATTTCTTTGAGGCCTGTCATGATTACATAGGTTAACACTTATTAATGGAAAGACTCAGTGACACACTTAAACTAACCATGTAGAATGTCGCTGATTTTCTTCTCAGCCTCAACTCTACGTGGGTGGATTGTACAGAGTAGATCCTTCGCATATGCCGCCGCCGCCATCGCTGCATATCCCTGCCACTCCTTGTTTTTATGCGAGTCCGAGTAATCACATATACCACGAATGACAATACAGGGGAAAGTGTTCATTAAGCCAGCTGCCTCCATTTCAAAACACAGCACATGCTTTTGTGCTGAGAGTTCATCTCTAACTAAAGCGTCCTTCATCAACTGGTCTGCTGAAGCAATTAGGCCGTAGTGAATCGCCAGATTATCATCCTCTTCGAGCCGTTCAAGCCGTTGTATCAACTGACAGGTATCACATATTTCCGCACAGGTTGCTGCACCACTTGCTTTATTATTTGAGGAATGAATGTAATGACTATTGTATAGTCTGTCAGTGCTTGCGTCCGGCCGTTTGTATTCTTTCCCAAGCCTTGGCTTTTTCTCAAGGATGTTGTTGATGGCACTTTCAAGCTGATGGCCACCTGATTTGTATTTCGCCTTGAGGCTGTTCACCGCCGTCAGAAGGAATGATGGTGGCTTGTTCAAGAATCCTGTTGTTTGGAAACTCCGCCCCTGTATTGTTTTGCCAAAGTCATACTGAAACACACCCCCGTAGTTTCCACAAGGCGTGCTAATCACAACGTCCCCGAGACGTATATCATGTTTTTCACTTGGAGCACCTCCACCTACGCCAACCATTAAACCAATTCTGATATGGGGAAAGCTGCGATGCATGTCTTTCGCGATGCTTGCGGCTGAAGCTTCCCCGTACTCGCCATCGGGCAAGCAGGCAATGACGACATTATGTTCTCCAATCCTGCCCAATGTGTAGCAATTGTCATCATTGGGAGCAGCATCTATTACATCTGTGTACTCTTCGTCGAGAAAACTTTGCGCAGCAACGAGCTCCGGAAGTATGGCGCAGATCCAGCCAACGGTGTACTCTTTGCCCTTATTACCAAACATCCTTCGCCGATGAACAAAGATAAGGGCCAGCCAGGGGCAGGAGAGCGCCAGAGTTTGGTATATAGATTCAGATAACAAATGGAGTATGATTCGTTGAGTGGAAATTTGTATGATTTGATAGCTATGTGCAAGAGAAAGAGCCTCAAGGTGATTTGAGCGCCATTTAACAATATACGGAGTACATATCTGCTAAATAAGGGATGATGGGAATAAAAGGGGGATGTGGGGGAAGTTGTAAATATGATGGCTGAAACTTCGGGCGGAGCTATCAAATTTGCGCAGCCGATTGAAACCGACGAACAACTCACTCTGCCACGTCAACTTGCATTTCTCTTTTCAGAGATTTATACTCCGTACAGACACCACCCACACCTTTTGATAAAAACACCACAGCTAAATTGAATCAGGTTTAGCCTCGTAAATGATTTTCCATTAATTACTATGTACAAAACCGGGATTTTTTATGTGCATAAGAAAATTCTTCCTGCCTGCCATGGCTGTGGCTATGAGCGGCGGCCTAAGCGGCGGCCTAAGCGGCTTGTCAGTCATTGAAGTAGGCGTAACAGTCCGCGGCTGGGGGAACCAAGGCGCGGCGCCATAGGTATGAATGTGGAGGTCACGTGGGATAGGGCACGCGGAGAAACACCTTACTGTTGTTATCTCAGCTACTCAGCCGCGTTACACAGGATTGCTGAATTTAATTGAATGCTGTTTTAAGATAAATTAATGATAAGTAAGACTGAAATAAGACACTAATCTCAAATAAGCAATAAACTAATCTAAATAGTTAGTTATGCATCTCAAAATCTCTTGTAAAGTGTCTAAGAAAAAACAGTTTCAGTTTGTTAGCAATCAGGGAACAATCTGCTTCATACTTTTTTCATTGATAAGAATCATTAGTTAATCTTATATATTCAGTATCTCTGTACCATCTTAGGGCATAGGGAATTCAATGATCTCGCGACGACGAAACTAATTTTTATTTCTATTCTTATTTTTTAGTAGTATGAAGTACGGAATATAGACTCAAAGTGAGAGCATTTAATTTTGAACATGAAAACAATTTACTATTTTCTTGATTAAAAAGTGATCATTTTCAACAAGATATATCTATATTAAATATTATTTTTTAATATAAAAATTATACATCTCTATTCTCGCTACAATCTAAGGTAATTCACAAATCTCAAAGATGTATGAGAGTTGTCAGACCCGCTGGCGAGGTGGTTTAGTGCCATGCCGTCACACCCACCGCACGGCACCGAGCAGAACAGAGAGTAGCCATGGCCTCCTATTACGGACTAGCGCCCCGTACACACACACATCCACACCAATACAACCACTCAGGCGTCCAACACAGAAACTCTGAGCCTGCTGAGATACAACTGTTGGATGATACTAGCCCTCTCCCCGGTATCACGTGCCCCATAGTATCCATTATATGGGTTCTCCAAGAGTCCTTAACTTCTGGAACCAGGTTTCAAGGAACCCGTGGAACCCCACTGCCCGACCACTGACCAGTTGATGGAGTTTTCTTGCTCAGTCTTGGGCACAACAATATAGTAGTTACTGTTGTAGGAGGTAGCTTTGCAGCTTTCATACTCCACAGCAATGCAATTAATTCCATGCCTGACTCCCCCCTTAGCTGATTGCGACACAAAAATATAATTGAAGGACATTAAATTAAGTAAATAAATAAATAGAAAACCCCAAAAATAAATTCATTCATACCATGAAGTAGTATCTTACATATCCCTGTAATGCTGGTAATCTCCGTCTTGCCTGGTGTACGCCATAGGCAGTACACAGTCCTGCGTACTAAAGTTGGAAAGTTGCCAGAACAAGAAATTAGAGCCCAGGTTGAATTTCCCGGCTTGACATGGGCCCGGTCAATTTTTTCCAGGGTATCCATTTTAACCACACCAATGTATTTATCGAGGGTGAACCCACGGATTAAATCATTTTCTGACAATAATTTGCCTGTCAGGGTGCTGTGTTTTTTATTTTGGTGTCAGCCTCTAGTTGCGTGTATTGGCGGGTAATCGTTGGGCAGTTACGGAGGATTATTTTATTTTAAATTGTTTCGTGGTTCTCCATAGGTTCCCCCCCCACACACTTTGCCCTTGTTCGCAGCAGGCGCCAGAAGCAAGATATTTTTTGGCGTAATTAGGGGAGTTTTCTGGCACGACCCATCCTGAATTTTCTTAGAGGCGAAAAGCAAATCTGCCAGCCTTAGGGACGAAGATCTTACCGCCAACTAAACCGATTCAAGCTAGCTGTTGTGGCCTTGGTGTCGCTCCTCCTTCGCCCCTAAACAAGATCCCAACCAATACCAGCCCAATACCACTGCTTACCTCAGCCCGCCCTGGGTTGTTGTGGCTGAAACTCCCAACTAGCACCGGCACTAGTCCCAATCAGGCATTCCAGACCTCATCGTGAGTTTTCCTCCTTCTCCCGCCCCCGAAGCGCTCAACACCTCCGTCTCTCTGTCTCCGTCTCTATCACTCTCTCTCACTTTCACACATACTCTCTCTCTCTCTCTCTCTCTCTCTCTCTCTCTCTCTTTATCTCCATCTTTCCGTCCTGTGCCTCTCCGCCTCTCTCTGTCGCTAATTACTCAATCAATCCCCTCTCATTTCTTCCCGTAGATATGCCATGATTCTGTCGTGCTGCGCCTGCATCCGGGTTTTGTTTACCACCCCTATATCGTTACCCATGCCTCTTTGATACGCTGCATATTTGAAACCATCCACCCACCCCTTCCCCCCCCTTCCCTCCCCGTTATTTGTTCCATCCGCAAACCTGCCCATATCGCTCCTCACGTATCGTCACTCATTCGATCCTTGCAACGCGTTGACCATCGCTTTTTTCCCTTCTCTGTGTGATTTCTCATTTCCGTTTTGGTTGGTTGGTTGGTTGGTGGTTGGTGGTATAACACTGTACCAGGATTCTTAGACATTGGAAGCAAACAGGCATTTGGATAGTACAAGGAAGAGGAGTAACACCAGATAAAGTAGCATTGGAGGAAAGGGAAGAGGGCACAACTGAATTAACGAGCAGGCTCGCATTCCAATTCTATCGTTCTACCACCCGGCGTTTGCGACCCTAGATCGGACAATGAAATGACGGCCATATCCGTTGCTCCCGACTCCCCACCTGAACTCTCCGGTTCCAAATCCTCCAAATCCTCCTCATTCCACTCCTCCTCTCAACACTCCGTTCCGGATGGCATTCTTGCAGATATCTCCAATTTTGAGGATATAGGATTAGAGGAGGAGTATGTTGATCCCCGCCACTTCGCCCAGGACAAGTTTGCCTTGCGACCCAACCGTCGCATACCTTCTGGGATCGGGCCTCGCACTACTACTATGGCGACAGCAACGAGAGATTTGACTGCCTTGACTAGCAGGAAAGACTATCCTAAGTTCCACGGGCAAGTTCAAGGAGCTTTGGA
Source organism: Emergomyces pasteurianus Ep9510 (assembly GCA_001883825.1). Taxonomy (NCBI): domain Eukaryota; kingdom Fungi; phylum Ascomycota; class Eurotiomycetes; order Onygenales; family Ajellomycetaceae; genus Emergomyces; species Emergomyces pasteurianus. The sequence continues at coordinate 30,637 of LGRN01000146.1, read as the reverse complement.
GGCAATGCAGTCACTCGGTCTCCCAAAATCCAGGAGCGCATCGCGTAGAGCCATATCTAGCCATTCGACTCCTTCACTGCAGCTTGGTCCTTCGTCACGGCAACGCTCAAGATCCCCCTCTCCAATCACACAACGAACGCCGGTTTCGCCAGCCAACAATATACCATTGCAGCCAAGGCCGCGATTGGGTATAGTTCGATCTTTCACGCAGCCTCTATCACCGCAGCGCCCCAGGAAGACTATAGAAGAGTTGGAAAATGAATATCATGATTCGGACGAAGAACTTCCCGAAGATGCAACCTTGTGGAATGTTCCTATATCCCCACGCCCTCCCCAGGAGCGACCTGGAGGTAGAGGCTCTAGCCCCGAACGAAGGAGTCCTGGCCCTCGACCAATTCCACTGTCTCATTCAACATCAGCCCCTCCGTTGTCATCGCCTGCAACAAAACCAACAACATCGTCATCATCATCATCGTCACCACCAACGTCTGCTAGGCCAACGAGACCCAAACTTCCAAGAGCCAGTTCCTTGGGCCCTTCTCGGACGCAACCCTCCGCTCGCTCCCCTCGTGTCAACTCTTGGAATCTGGTCATGTCTGAACTCTCTGAGGAGGCGAAAATCCTGACTGAAGCCTTGGAATTCCATGCTGATGCTGCGGTACAGGCGCATGAAGTGCGCCTCCAGAGCGGAAAGTCCTCCACTAGATCTAGTTCGGAGCAGGGAAAACGTGAATCCAATGCCATGATCCAGCTTCCCCCTTTGCAAAAGTCGAATATCATGATCGATCCTCTCCCAATTAGCAAGGAGAAAGAGAAGGTGTTGTCACGAACGCGACCAAGCTGGCTTCCCCCGAAGGACCCAAAGGAGGAAAAGAAGCATTTGTTGGAGTATAAGCGCATGATGGCGCTCTCCCGTGAAGCCGGTAAGTTCTCCTCCTTTCTCATGTGTACAGGATACGTTGCTGAATTTTGTTTATCGTAGACAAACGCAAAGCTGCGGAGGCTGCTTCTGCCCAGTGTAAGAAGGACGATACCCGTAAGATGCTGCAGCGTATCTGGGATGACTACGTTTTCCCTGATTGGGACCGCGTCATATCGGAACATCGCACTAGGGAGCTCTGGTGGCGTGGAATTACGCCCCGTTCCCGAGGAGCCGTCTGGCAGCGTGCCTTGGGAAATGAACTAGCTTTGACGGAGGAAACCTATGTGAAAGCTCTGGAAAGAGCAAATCAAATTCAAAACAAAAAGAATGACAATGCAAGTGAGAACAATAAAAGAATGAAGGAGTGGTTTGCGGCAATTCGCAGAGATGCAGCCGCAGCATTCCCAGACCTAAATTTATTCGGCGAAGACGGACCACTACGGGAACAGCTGGTGAATGTGCTGGACGCATATTCGATGTACAGAAGTGACGTTGGCTATCTGTACGGTATCCATGTAAGTTAAAAATCCCCACCCCTTGGCAATAAATTTTGCTATCTGAAAACCTTGTGATTTATTAACAATCTTTTACAGACCATTGCCGCCCTTCTCCTCATCAATCTCCCCACTCCTGCTGCAGTGTTTCAAACGCTGGCCAATGCCCTTAATAAACCGTTACCCCTGGCATTTCTAACCGCAGATCCCGGTGCCACTTCTCGAGCTTATTCCCTGGCCTCGACGACCTTGCGCCTGAAGTATCCCCGCGTGTCCAACCATTTGTACGAGAATATGTACCTATCCGATGAGCAAATTTGGGGCCCCATGTTCCAGACGCTCCTGACGAATGGACTCGACCTCGAGCGCCTTAGCCGTGTATGGGATTGTTGGGTTTTCGAGGGCGACCGAATTATTATTCGCGCCGCTGTTACCATCGTTGGGTGTTTGGAGACTACGCTATTGAATATCTTGCCTGGCGATGAGGGGCAAAAAACCGTCATGAGAATTTTGGGATGGGGTTCTAAGCACGTCGAGAGGGTTGGACGAGCCAAATCCGCTGGATTAGATAGTGTCGATGTCAACGGCACGGGCAGCAGCAATGGCAATGGCAGCAGCAATGCCAACGGGAACGCCAATCACAACGATAATGGCAATGAGTTGAGCGGATATTGGGTACTTAATAATGCTGGTGACCAGGATGCGTTTATGGGGATGGTTAGGGTTGCACAAAGGGCCTAACCCTCCTTCGTCTCCCTACGCAAGAGCGCGGGTTCATGTGGAAAAGTATAAGCCACTGGTCTGTGTCTCAAATTATTACCCCACCGGAACCCTATACCCAGATGCCATACCATATTTGCCAATATCCACACTCCACACACATACACACAACATACACACGGAGCCTTCATTCCATCATCACCTCATTCTTAATGCGCTGCCTTTTTTCATACATCGTGCTCTTCCAACCAGCGGTTCGTTCTCACTTTTGACAATATTTTTCCTTTTTTTTGGAATGCCTCCTTGTTCTATGCTTCATGATACCATAGCCTTCTTTCTTCTTTTCCTGTCAATTCTTTTATGGCTAAGCTTCTTGGCGCCTCAAGTCATACTGGATATAGTTCATCCATCTCTATAATTCACTTCTTGTCGGCTCTGTCCCCCGCTGCATCCTTTTTTTTTCCGCATTTTCCCATTTCTCCATCGAACTTTTTTGTAGTACGGAATGTACAGTACGTGTGCATGCAAGCCCACACTTGTGTGATGATATGGCTACTTCCCATCGATTCTGGTATTTCATACTGCTGGGTTGGAAAGGAATCATGGTGTCGATCTAGTCGTGTTTCCCATGTTTTATTTTTTCAAATGCAACTGTCCCCATTCCTCCCCCGTGACCTTTCAACTTAATTGTCTGTTACTATTATTATTACTGTTATCATTAGGGGAGGAAGGGGAAGTTTTGCTTACATTTTCAGCGCGTTTTAGCCTCTCTTTACAAAGTTCAGAGCTCTTGTCTCTTTTTGGTGTTTTGCTACCATTTCCTCCCTTTTTTTTTCTTTCTGACTCACTTTTCAGCCCTCAGGCACCATGGCGGGCTCTGATTATTTTGAACTAACAGTTTCTAATACCTAACCATTTAATGTCTGTATATCTCTTGCTATATGTATGTGTATGTATATATATATATATATTATCTTTACATTTTCGCACACGATTTTGCCTTCTTGTACCACCACGTACTTACTTTACCTACTACTATGTTCTTCAGAAAAAGAAAAAGAAAAAAAAGGTAAAAAAAATAAAAATAAACCCGTATTCTTGACGGTTATTTTATTCGGTATTGAGTATATCCTCTCCTTGCGCGCAGCATCCCAGTCAGACTCGCATCACCCTTATGCGTCTTTTAAGATGTAGATGTAGATGCCTACGGCGATGGCTCAGCATGCTAGATATTTATTTATTTTAAATCAGGTATGAATTTTGGGTACATACATTTACAATTATACATACATATATATTGAAAGCTCATGTACTCCGTAGCTCGCTCTTGGATATTTTTGTTTTCGATTCTAATGGAAAAGCTGAATTTAAGCTTCTGTGACATTAAAATGTCTTTCTCTTCCTTTATATATACATCAACATCTGTAATAATAAACTGTTGCAGAACAAACTAAGAAATAGTTAACTAACCTCCATTATCGATGGGCAAAAGAGTGCAGTGGTGGTGGTGTCTGGTTATACTAACTAATATGCAACTCGCTTGTAACATGTGTTATTGTTGTTGGGCGCATGTTGTATGTAGCTCAAGTCGGGTCAGGGAAAGCTGTTGGTAAATAGATCTGTAACATATATGTCGTTTGGGAGAGGGTTTGACTTTTAGGTTGTTGGCTGGGGAGATAATAAAAAAAGGGGGAGAAGATATTAATAATCATTAAAAAAAATAAATAAAAATAAAAAATTTGAGCCAACAAGCGAGCGAGATTTGAGTGCGTGGGCAGCTGGGTGGGTGGTTTTGGTTGTGACGCTGGCTACCTACCCATGTGGCGGGGCATGGAGGTAAATAATCCTTCAGCCAGAATGAAACGAGTTTTATTATATAGTTAACTCCATAATAGGAATAGGGTCCTAGAATGGGGTTTCACTTTTGACTCTCAGTGGATTGATTATACGGAGTGTCATGGAGGAAAAAAGACCAAGGGCTGAATAGAAAATAGCCTTAGTGAAGGGATATAAATCGATCGTACAATAGAAGGGAGAAGGGAGAAGCGAAAAGAGAGGAGATGGTTGAACTTCTTGAGACGGTGAAAGGGTCCGGGTTTGCAAAATGCGCGCCGATTACCCATGCATGATAATAGTTGGAAGTAACATAAAAAAAATACTTTGAGAATTGAGGGACCAACCCCAATCCAGAGTGGGAATAATGTCATCAAGAGATATTTATGCCCAACAGGGTTGGAAGACAAGAAAAAGAATTAAATAAATAAACAAATAACAATAAACCAAAGAGGCATTACATAGTAATGGATAGTTAAATAAGTACAGTACATTCGCTACATGCAGAACTAGGGTGCGGAGAAATGACGACACACAAAAAAAAAAGAAAGAAGAAAAGAAAGAAAAAGAATAATGACCTATTTACTCTCATGGTATCTCGTTTACTCCTCAATTCAGTCAATCTCCGGTAGAAAGAAGAATAAAGAATGAAAAACACCTTGTATTTCTGTATTCCCTTTTAGGTAATTCGTCCTCCATTTCCCTACTGTGTTCACAGTCGTGTATGTCGTAACAAAAAGAGAGAGAAAAACAATAAAAGAAGAAAGGAACAAGGAAAGCTATATCAATATCAAATGAAAATCACTAGGGCGGGGTTGGGGTTTGCGAAACGTTGGTGTGCATGATGGACCCCCTTTGGTTCGGGTGCCGTTCCACATAGCCACCCTCCCTTGCTCTGCGGCCCGTGGTGTTGAAGGAGTCTTGGCTTTGTTCGGAAGTGTGCGGCTGCTGTTGCTGTTGCTGTTGCTGCTGCTGCTGCTGCGCAACGACTTCTCTTGCGTAGAATTCAACAAGCATCGTGCCGTAGGTTTCCAGCTCTTCAACTGGGACGGCAAGACGGAAGTCGTTTAGAAGGAGGAATTGGAGTTCGAGATGGTTGAGTTCGACGAGAGGAAGGCCGCCAACCTATAATAAATTAGCTTAATACTGCACACCACTCTGAGGGGGAAAAAGGAAAGGAGAGGCGGAAGAGCGGGGGGCAGGGTGGAGGGGATGTTCTTTACCTTGGCATATCTAGAATTGGTGTAGAAAACATCAGAGAAAAACTTGCTCGCGCAGGTCACACCTGCAATGACTAGGCGGTGAATGTTGAAGCTATCGACAACAAAGTAATGTGAGAGGCTGAATGCGTCGTCTTCGTATGTGTCTGGGGCAGTGCTCAACGAGGGCGGAATCGAGTCTGGGTATATTGTGGAAGGCGGGGAAGGAAATGATGGATCGTTGTCTCGCGCCCGCATGTGAACGGAAGAGGGGGGGGTTGCAATAGAACCACGGGTAGAGGGACGGGTTGAAGTCACTGCGGATGGGATGGATGGAGAGGGTGAAGAATGTGGGCCGCCCAAGCTGCTTCGATGATGATCTGATCTTTGCTGCAGGCTCTGGATATAGCCTTTATTTACCATCTCAGTCATGCGGTCAAAGTAGACTAGCAGGCTGAGGAAGACTTCGTAAGTCGTTGGACAGTACTTGTGTATGCGGCTTAAGTAGCTGAGAATAGTGATGCTGGGGACATTCTTCCCATGGAAAGCCAGCACGCTGGTGGTTTGAGCGCTGATACCGCCTGCGCCTTCGGGAGGGGGGATGTTGCGGTGTATATGTTCGTGTTGCTGGTCATTGGTGGTGGTGATTTTGGTCAACAGCCCAGCAACCATTTCGATAATATCTGTGACTGGCATCGAGCTAATCTCGTACTGGCGGCCAACATCTTGTTGGAAACGGCCTCCGCTGCTGCCTTGGGCTTGGGCCTGGAGGCGTCTGGACGAGGCGAGGACCTCCTCATTAGCAAAGCTGCGAATATGCGAGAGGTCGTGGACCTGGATGCGGCTAGGGGAGGTGGCTTCGGATCCGCCCAAGGAGTGCGAAGAGCGGTAAGTGGGCTGCAGTCGAGGGGAGGAGTGGGAGGAGGGGTTGTTATGATTATTATTGCTATCGAAGCCCGAAGGGGTATTAGACAAGGGAAAGCCGGTTTGGTCGAAGCTGTGGTTATACTGGGGAGGATTGTGACGGTTGGAAGACCGATGGCGATCGGGGAGGCGGTGAGGATTGGGTAGCGATGTCATCGATGCAGATGAGGTAGAAGGCCCTGATGGCTGAACAGGTGAAGGGGCATTCTGCAAAGGGTGTGCAAACGAAGGATTCACGGTGGCGGCGGGAGAAGAGGAGGACGAGGACGAGGACGAGAGAGAGACAGAACGAGGGATAGGGTCCGAGTGGGGAGCAATTGTGGATGAAGAAGAGGAGGAGGAGCGCAAAAGCGAGGGCAAAGTTGAAGAGGTGGAGGTAGTGGAGTTGGAAGTGGCGGAATCTAGCTGGCTGGTAGTGAGATCAGGGTGAGCGTGAGGGTGAGCATGAGTGTGACGATGCTGAGGATGAGGATGCTGGTGATGAGGAGAGGATCTTGATTGTCGGAAGCCAGGCTCAGATACAGACACAGGCACGGATTGGCCAACCGAAGCGCTGAGCATGGTGTGATAATAAGGGCGATACGCAAGATGATCCGGCGCTGGGCTGACAGCTACAGAGCCCATATCAACAACAAACACAGCAGACGAGGAATACGAGCAGGAAGAGTGGCAAGCATCTGAGACGGGGTCTGTTGTGTGTAGAATGTATGTATGTATGTGTATATGTGTGTCTTTTTTTTTTGAAGAGTATTTGTTCCAGAATATTGAGAGGAGTGCAGAGGAGGGGGATGTTTGTAAATAGGAGCTTTGATAGGCGGGAAGAAGTTAAAGTTGAAGCAGATAGAAGAGAAAAGAAGAAACAGACTGAGGCGGATCTGGGAACAACCACAAACCAACAAATCTGGAACCAAATTAAAGGGTTGCAACGTAGATAAAATATGACAAGTTGGAGATAGCTGTTTGTTTTGCAAAAAGAAGAAGAAAAATGATGATACTGGTTAAAATACTTGTTTATCAACTATTTACTACTAGTTAGTTATTTAGTTAACCACAGAGCACTCTCTCTGTATATAAAACTAGTAGTTGCAGATGCAGAAACAGGATTATCAGATGAAGATCAAAAATATAAAAATAAGACAAAATAAAATGTGTTTTCAAAGTACGGAGCAGTAACTAACTAGTTACTATCCCTTTTTATCTTTCACAGCTATTTATCATTCTTCTCTGCCTGGTCTATGGGAGCCTTCATAACTACAGTACTACTCTGTACAAGACACTCAGTTAAGAGGAAATATAAATAGTAACATGTTATGTACAGTACTATGTATGTCCATCCTTCATTCATTCAATCTCCTCTCACTTTTACCCCTGAGGAGCAAAATCTTGTATTCGTCATTGCAGATGAGAATAGAACGGTTGAATGGGAACAGAAAGAAATTTCTGAACAACAACTGCGAAGAGGCAAACTGTGGCGTAAGGCTGCCTAAGAGATAATGGCCTGTATTTGCATAAGGTTGCTAACTAGCTTAAAGGTCACCTGCAAACAGCTTTTTTGCGTCCAATTCCCACGAACGAACCACTCTTAACTAGCTCATTGTATGTCCTGTACTCCGTACGGAGTACTATATTAATAGTATTGTTTAGTACTTTCTATATAAACTAAATTCAACGGCCAGCCTTCATCCAGTATATTACTTACTCCTTGGAAATTAGAGCTTGACGGTATCTTATCAAATTGGCTGCTGTGGGTGAGACAACTCGTAGCTTCCGTTGCTCACCGCGTTTTTTTGGCCAATGTGCTGCCTGGATTAGCTAGTTACTTGAAGCCACAGCTCAGAACTTGATAGAGCAATACGGAGCACTCAGTAAAATAGTTAAGCTGTTAAATACATCATTACACATTACCATTTAGTTAAAACTTTATACTATTATTTATATTCTGGTTGCAACTATGTCTACTCCGTACATTCAAGATATATATACATACTAGATTTATATACTAGCTGCCTAGCTATATGGAAGGAAGCCTTCTACGGAGTATTCCGGTATCATTTGCTTTTCTGTTTATTTTCCAATCTGAGTGCAATCTGAATAAAATCCCAGTAATCTCAAGGTACTCCAGTACTTCAGGATTCAAATGCCACTCATGGACATAGGATGGTGCCTGCTCAACCCGCAGTTGAAAGTGTTCTTCTGATTTATGTTCTTCCTCTTCATCCTCTGATAGTCTGGGGAAGATAGCTAAGTTGTTCTTGAAGAGCTTGGCCAACTCATTTCAAAATTGCGTGTGCGCCAGGTTGAAACCCGTGTGATGTGCAGATCACCTAGAGTCTGGCACGGGTTGGTGATTGCAAATGGAGTGGCATAGTATAGCATAGGCTAGAAATAAAGCTGTAAATTGAACAGTACTACGGAGTTAATTATGATGGGAATTGGATATACTAATCGCTCTCAGCACAGGCTTAACTAGCAGTTAGTCAAACTGGTGCTGTGTTTTCGAGTTAAGCGGCGGCCTCATCTTAGCTGGTTACCTAGAGAAGATTAGCTTGTTCAACATCCATGCTCCCTGGATGAAGCACTCTTACCTACTGCACAAGGCCTCTTCGTTGGGCCACAGCGGCTTTGACGGCGGTCTACGCAGTAATAACTCCCAATCATGTCTCAAGAACAGGCGTTAAATCATCCGCTGAATACGAAAAAAACCTTGATCATGCTGCGCATTTGCAGTGTCAGATGCGCTGAACACCAAAAGGAAAATCCCAGGCTTTTCTGGCGGGTATGCCAGCAACCGGATAATTAGAGTGAGCCCTAGACCTATGCCTTATCCTCATACATTTTAGGATATTAAACAGAGCGTGGTTTAACAGGATATCGACCTTATCGTTGCGGAACCTGCAGAAAATATCAGGCAACTTCTACTTAGTCTTATTCTGGGGATTTCACGTTTTCAACAAAACGAGTTGCTATCAAAAGCTAGGTATGATGTTCGCGATAAACACGCTTCCGAATTGGATGAGGAGCATGACATGATCGTTGAGCTTAGCGGTTTCTATAAGAGACGAAAGGAAAAGCTTCTTGCTGCATTTCGACTGCTTCTCTACTTTCATTAAAATTTAAGAGACGCACTGCAGAAGATAATGATTCCGGCCAATTTCCAGGCTGCTAATTTTTGAGAGCCCATGTATTCTATTATCGACATGACGCTCCTGCCAATTTAAGTTTGGAACAGAGTATGAGTCCGCGATATTTCATGAAGAATGACAATCAGTTGGGCGATCTGCTACGGCTCTCCCGCTGCTATGTATGAAAAGTCTTGATATATCAAACCCCTTTCGGTTTATAGCAGCGTTGCATTGGCCTGCATGATCCCGCAACCACCTTGATATTGTTCCCTATTGTTCAGTAATGAATTTGCCTAGGGAAACTTTAGTTTCTTACATTGTCTGGAATAGCTAAATATGCGTGCCTGTTTGTGTCTCCTCCTTCCTTGTTCCCGGTGGAATTCTTGCGAAGTGTTGTTGGCCCCTTACGCATTCGAGAGTCGAATTTCGACGGCTAGGCTTAGCTTTCCTGCTGGTTCTGACGGCATCAAGCTTACTTCCATCATTTTACCTTCCCCGCTTTTTTATCTTCTGAATACCTATAGGGTGCTAGCAGGGATTCGCGTCATGAAGTATTCAGCAAACATTGACAACAATCAAAAAGAGAAACGAAAATGTCATCTACTCATCCGCCTTGCTTCAAATCAGTAAGGGGCAAACTTTAACTTTCGATCTTCGGCTTCTAGCGTTTACGTCGAGAATGCTACGGCACTGAAGATGCCAGAATACGTACCCGGAATGATTCCTATAAAGGCCCCGGTGGAACCGGGCCCTGACCAAGATTTTGCTCGGAGGGAACAGACAAGAATCAATTCCATTTTGACATAACAGCCATCCATTCACCTACTATCTGCTTGTGAGTGAGTATTATTATAGTGGATCCAAAATGAGCATATACCTTGCAGTACGCTAATGCTTTGCGTGAAAAATTGGTTACAGATATATTTTATACAGACAATATATATCTTGTTGAATTATTATTATTATTATTATTATATTGCAAGAAATGAAGCTTCTGTGGATCAGCATTGCTCTGATTTTTCTCAGCATGCCAGCTATTATCGCCTTCCCAACTCGTTGGGGCTCTGGTCGCAATCGACATATTCGCCCCGTTTCTCGAAAGAGTATGTGTGTGCAAAAGGAATGTGGCACCGACGCTGACTGCCAATCGGGCTGTTTTTGTGACATGTCTGCTCAAGTGTGCCAGCTATCCTCAACGTCTTCATAATCAGCTTTGGTCAAAACGCACTCGGTATGTAGCAATCATGAAAACGAGATCGTTTTTCTCGTTACTAATGGCCGGCTAGGAGAATACTTTTCCTTGGATGGATAGGTCGTCGAAAGTTGTGTGGGATAGGACGTTCATTGGAACGTTGCTTTGCTGGATCGGATTTTCTGATTTTCTGAAAAATCATTACAGTGCTTCGGTAATATTTACTGGGTAGCCCTGTACAAACCCAATCACCGCTGATATAAGATGCGGATACATATGAATTCATTAATTTTGCAAGGTTTTTTTTTTTTTTCCTTTTCAATGCGGTTTATATACAATCACCTCCGCTGCGAACAATTAACTAGTGACTACATCTATATAGCCACCAAAGTTTATGATGCTTCTAAAAGCCCAACTTGAATGAAAAAATTCGGATTATATATTACTGATATACACAAATTAATTGGAAAAAGGTTGCTGGACGCAGGATAGCAGGAGAAAATCGCATTCAGCAAAAGGGGAAGGGGATATACATCAAGGGACAGGGGTATATTCAAAGAAAGGGGCGTGAGTGTCAAAAACTGAGCGAAAATTCGCTGGAGGCCACACATCCGCTTATCCTGAATCATACATTCCATCTATATATCACATCAAATACCCCATAAACTAAATTTAGATTTCCCGAGGGCCGGTTTCATTTTGTCAATCTGAGGTACGCAACGAGGATTCTCAGCGCCGAAAGCCCCCTTCAATTTCTATCTGCGCGGTTGGAGAATGAATGCAGGATTAGTACATATATATTACCATTTTGATGGCTTTCACTTATTCACTCATTCACACATACACTCACAAAAAGGAATTCCTCAATCACCGTTAATATAGACTTTCGCAGGCCTTTCTATAGACCTTCGACGATAGCGGCGACTTCTCGAAGCAGGCTTCTCACGGTACGTGTATGGAGATACGGATGTTCGTCTAACTGGCCGCTCATATCTGGTTGAACGGTACGAATAGGTGTTTGAATCGCTGGATTGCTCGATCGCGGTCCGTATCAACCACCATAAAAGAAATGACCCAAAGATAGAGCCGAGGACGATGCCAGCTATTTCGCCCCCAGAAAGACAGTCGCAAGCAACATTAGATGAAGGCCCATTTTGACGGGTTTTCAGGAATGTAGTGGATGCTTCAACTGGGAGCCTCTGAGTGATATTATTAGTATTTTATTAAGCATGGGATTTTCATTGAGAAAGAAGGGGGTTAGGTTTTTTGGTAAACTTTGCGGAACGTTTTGGGATAGAGTAGCGGGGAGTGTACCATTTTACGTTTAGCTTCATCCCCTTAGGTTTAACTGATCGTGATATACAATGATATCTATACAGGCATCAAAAGCAATGAAAATTCAATTCCAATTTCGAAAAGTCAAGGTGGGATCAAATTGAAGTCTCGTGAAATCTCAATGGTAAGCAAAGGACGGGCGTGACAGTTTACCAATATCGTTGCGGGTGCAGAGGCAGGATATCCTCGACATAAGTATTGTAAGACGAAGAGATAACCCACAAAAGGCAATCAGTCATCGTTCCCTGAGAGTGGGCTGAAAAATCCATGATTTATTTCAAAGTTGACGTCAGGAACGGGGAAGTGGGAATAGAATTGCCGCCCTAGCAGGGCTCCTGGATAACGGGTTTCGAAGGTTTTCAGCCAGTTGGCTATCAGACCCCAAGACCTTATAGCTTATATGTAATTGTATCGAGTACTCCGTAATAATTCCTATTATTTTTCCGTCGCTGCCACCCTTTGTACTGTAAATTAACACATCTTGGAGAGAAGGGATGTGCTAGTACAGGGGTGATTATGACGTCATTTAAACGTTGACACCTTGCCTATCTTCTGCATTTGTTTTGTCTATTATTTTTGAATGGTAACTCGAAAACAGAGGGTTAAGAGCCGAAGTTTGTAGCAGGATGGGACGATGGCACTCAATCAGTTGATGTGAACGAGCAGCGCGGCAAGGTTTACCCCGCTGCCTTTGTCATGTATGTATGTATTTTGATGTTGAAGTTGCGGGGTGTGTGGAATAGCACAGAGTTGTGAGTATACTTTTGATGCAAATCCTGTCAGCTACTGGGGCAAAAGAGCTTCAATCACCACCAGTAAACGTTTACTGGAGGAAGAGGGGCTGGAATTACACAAGAGCTAGCCTTGGCTGACAAATCCGTTGTGTACTAAGTTACTCCGTACATTGCTTGGAGTAGTACCGATATATCACTGTGGTGCTGCTGATTGGTAGCCCATGTAGGCACATGGTGGCAATCATGGTAGCAATCAGGCCATAACTCTCCATAGAATAATTTACGTCGATACCATTGCAGTTAGCAGGTACCTAATTTGATGACGTTGTTCCCGTATACATTTTGGACAAGGGTATTACCATGTTTTCACCTCGTGCAAGAATTTCCCTACTCTATTTTGTATAAGCGTGGTTTAGATAGATAAGGAAAATAAAGATTATTTAACCACCGAATACAGGTTTAAAAAAAAGTCCCTTCTTGTGTTGGACAAACAGAAACCGTGCGGAATAGAGCGCAAGAAGAACAAGCAAGCGGGAAATCAAGGATCATTGCGAGCTTCATTGTTTCCCAGGGCTTGTATATCCATTATCCGGAAGGTATAGATGTCGTACTGCACCCTTCGCGGTCAAGACAACCATACGGATCACGCCGCCAGAGCTGCCATCCCATTTTATCGCTTCTTGCAATGAGTTCTTCACGAAGTTGATCCCCTCTTCCTCAGTCATTCCCTCCCGCCAGTTCGCATCACAGTAGCCGTAGATGTATGTCGACCCCGAACCACCAATGGCATATGATTGCTTGTGAAGGGAGCCGCCTAGGGGTATCGAGTATACCTGGCCTCCATGCCGTTGGTCATAACCCGCAATGATGATTCCCGCACTGGTTATTTTAACGGCAAGATTAGTATTGGTTGGTACATTCAGAGCTGTTATAATAGTAGAAGATGGAAGGCGATGGAGAAATCTACGAGCGATAATACGACTATCAACTTTACCTCAGCATATCTTTATTGTCATAGCACAGTTCCTGGAACAGCGCCGCAGCGGTTTGGGTTGTTGGGGGCTCTTGGTTCACCACACTGTACATTCCTAGGTGGTAATGAACGATGTCCGCAACAGCTTGGGTGTCGGCAGCAGATCCCGACCGACAGCACCAGATGGTATCGTGCACCTGTGTTAATTTATCCGTGACTCGATTGGCGATATAAGCTCCGGTTGTTGTCCGGCTATCTGCTCCGAGAATAACTCCATCTTTGAAGTTTATGGCCATACTTTTATCAAGCCAATATTAGCATTTCGAATCATCGGACTGGTCATATGGAAATAGAGAGGGAGCTCACATTGAGGTACCAAGACTATATATATTTGAGAAGTAACGAGTTGGTTCATTAGCCATGGCCAGAGGATGGGCAGTGGATGGCAAGATTCATACCTGACTTCTCCCTTTTTGAGGTGATCCATATCAATGTGAATCCCATCTGCAGACGTTGTCAGCGCCACGCCCACAAACATCAAATACTGATCCAGCATCCACGAACCTTCGCCCAAACACCCAGTAACCCCATGCGCGACCATTGCCGTCGAGAGAACTTGTGAAAGGGAGAGCTTGGATGGAGTTGAGGAAAGTCAGGTGCGAGAGATAAGATGAAGCAGAGAAGAAACAAGAAAGAGCTTGATCAACAAAGTACTGTACAAGTGATATTCTATTTGAAATGAAGCGGCAAGAAAGATGTCAAAGATTGTCTGTCCGAGACAGAGCGATGATGATGTTGGATTTGAGGCAGCAGAGGTCCGACGTGTGTCGCCCGATCGGGAATGGTTGGAGAGCTGCCCTTGCCAGCTAAATATCGCCCTGGGCTTTCCTAGTACGGACATATAACAACATCCAACAATTCACCCATCATAACAGTCCGCCACCTGAACGGTTTTTGTATTTCTACCTTTCTCCCTGTTTTCCAGAGTAACTTGCACTAGGACAATGTAGTAATATCCACTTTCACTTCGCTTCCGTTTTCAGGATGTCGACCAACGAACATTTAGACGGCCCATGTGAAGAACGTAAGCGTTTAGTAGATGAACTAGCTAAGGCGCTAAATTATGAGCCAGTTTTACCCGCATTCTGGGCCTGTGTCCATGTTTGCGATCTCGAGAGGTTGAGATGGCTCGTTGAGAATGCACAAAAAGCCCCATATTTTGTCGCTGCATTTGCCGACCAATGCCTCAGACTCGCTCTCGCATGGCGCCAGAGCCCCACAGACTACCCTACACCGCGAGCATCGCTCTCGGGATCTAGTGACGAATGGCGTCCAAGCAAGAGACTGAAACGTGCAGCAGGACCAAAAGCACTTGCTGAAGAACGCGACGGAGAAAGATGTGTGTTCACAAAAAAATGGCCTTACGAAGTGGCACATATCTATCCCCACTGCCTTATCGAGTCTCCAAATACGCGTCGAATTCCTCACTTCTGGAAGGTGCTTGTGGCCTTCTGGACGGAAGACAAGATCAACTCCTGGCGGTCGATGATATTCCGTGATCCGGAAAACTCGCTGACACCATGTGACGCCTGCTTTAACTTGATATGTATGAACGATGCCATTCATTCCTTGTGGGGAGATGGCCATTTCGCGATTCGTCCGCTAAACTACAACGACGATAAAACCAAGCTGGAGGCTGAAATCCATTGGCTGCCGAAATATAACCATGGGCCGCTAGATATCATTCCTCTTGAAACTCCAACGCTGTCGAGTAGAGGTTTACAAAATTCTTTTCACAGAAATGGCATTCAGACTGTCCCTATCCAAATTGATGGCCAGTCCATAACTTCAGGCCACAAAGTCGTCTTCGAAACCACTGACCCTGAACGACTACCCCTCCCTAGTCGAGAACTACTGGAAATGCAATGGGCATTGAACCGTGTGTTATCTATGTCAGCGGCTGCTGAATACCAAGGCTACGATGAAGACGATGATGATGACGACGACGACGACGGTATGTTAGTTGGAGAGGCACCTCGCAGTGTGATGGCTTGGCTTGGTTCCACGGACTTTCAGCAAGGACCCGCAGAGCCTCACTCTGAAAACTCCTCAGACGAGCAAGAAAGTTCGTGTCCTACGTCCCTCGATCCTTCTCCCATCAAAACAACCACTGTGGTGGATACTAGTGAGCAGTCTGAGGCTGAAGCAGGTGGTGCTACAGGCGCATTTTAAATTGAGTGTAGCATGTATAAGGTGTGGTATTTGTTATTCCCTTTTTTTTTTTTATTTTTGTTCATGTTTTATGTCTCAATTCTTCTCCCATCAAAACAATCACTGTAGTAAGCAGTCTGAGGTTAAAGCAAAAGGTGTTACAGGTGCATTTTAAATTGAGTATAGCATGTATAAAAGGTGGTAGTATTTGCTCTTCTCTTTTTTCTATCTCTTCGCTGATAGCTGTTACAGTCTACTGCTGTGATGTGCTCTTCTATTCTTTTAATAGCATTTAAATTCATGCCGCATTTACTCCTGAACTAGCCCTCAATGATATTCTCGCTTTATCTGCAAATACAACTCACATCTAGTGGCTTCAGAAGGTGAGGGAATGAGATGGCATGCAAAGACATGGTATAGTATTCTTGCAAAGCTGATCACACTAGTAATAGCTTTAGTCGTGACACAGAGTTTCATCGCAAATTCAACTCAAATATATCTTTTGACAGAATTTCGTGCTCAGTGATTGTATCTCTCAAAATCTTAAATTAATTCTATATAACTCTCTGATCTTCGCACTTGGCTTGATCATGCATTCCCCGGGGGGTTTAACTATATAGAGGGTTCGGGCGCTAGTAATAGTGGTGGCTCACACTGTTGTGTGATCTTTTTGGTCGAGTGGTTAGGTGCCTGCGCCCGAGGTTCCTAGGCACTACATTCAATGTGAGGATAGAAAGCTGTGAAGATGATTGCATTCTGTATAGTAAAAAAATGATTAACTAACTATATTCTCAACAAATGCTGACCAAGAAGAGAAATTCTTGTTTAGTTCAATTTAATGTTCATTCAACTGGCTTATTCTCTTCAGAAAGAGATAATTTATGTGGATTTATGTGTAAATTTGTTCATGATTGTTGGCTTTTGAGGTGATAGAAGAGTTGAATGCAGCTCATTAAATATTCTTGCAGCTTCACAAATTGAGAGCTTTTCATCATTCTGAATAGATTTTAACACAGGTTCAAGCTTCCTCTCTATTTCCAGAAGCCTTTTTATTGCGAATTGGTGGCATAATTGCGCGTTGAGGTGGAAGAATATTTTGGATTGGTGGCGCGCTAGCTGACTCTAGCTGTGGCTGTAACCCAATCCTCGCTGTGCTGAACAGCAATGGATAAGATAACTAACTGGCTACAAAGAATCTTATCCGTTGATTAACTAATAGTACCGAGTATGTAGTACTCCATCCATAGTACGGAGTATTAGCTTTATAATTGCTAATGTGCATGGAAATGCATCTCATTTTCCTCTATTTCGCCCTCCTAACAACTCATTGATAGTTGTTTTCCAGAGTTATTCCCATTCTGTAGTAGTAATAGGCAGAAAAATACACTGGTGCTTCGGTGCTTGGGCTGGCTTCACACCCCCTCCGCATTCCCCTGATCACTCACCCTAGCTTCTCCATACTACTAACCACAATCCCCCACACCCAGTCGACACAGATTCGCACACGACTATAAGTCAAACAACTTCCGGAATTTCCCCCGCAGAGGGCGAGAGAGATATGGCAGAATCCCCTCCACCACCGCCGTCCTGGAATTTTACTACAATGGCTGGGAACGTAGTGCAATTTCTTAGACTCCCAGTCCTGGCATCTTCTGGCTTGGCCATTCTCGCCAGTGGCATGCTTTACTTCAAGCAAAAGTAAGTCACAGACGTGTTTCCTAACATTTTAATCCTTCATGCTAATTGACTATCATCACTCCTGTCAAAGTGAAATAATCTATCCTCGCAACGTTCCTCTTGGGTCGCGCACTGAGGTTCCTAAACCGTCGGATTTTGGTATGCACGACTATGAAGACCTACGAATCCCGACTCCTGATGGAGAATCCCTCGCAGCGCTGTTTATTCGTCCTTCTAATAAGCGCCATTCTAAGCCTAAATTCACCATTCTTATGTTCCATGGCAATGCCGGAAATATCGGCCACCGGCTCCCAATCGCACAGGTTCTGGAACAGTCCCTCAACTGTAATATCTTGATGCTCGAATATCGCGGTTATGGCCAGTCAACAGGCACTCCAGATGAGCAGGGGTTGAAAATTGACGCCCAAACGGGCTTGGATTATATTCGGCACCGTGCGGAGACGAGCGAAACGAAGGTACTGATCTACGGGCAAAGCATCGGTGGTGCAGTCGCAATTGATTTGACTGCAAAGAATCAACATCGAGGGGATATAGTGGGGTTGATTCTAGAAAATACTTTTTTAAGTGTTAAAAAGATGATTCCAAGGTATGAACTGCCCGTAAAGCTGGAGCGTAAACAAGATCTTGTTGTTTTTAAAAATTATTTTGGTGAAGTAACAACGGTTTTTGTTGCTAATCAACCACATTCTTTTTCTAGCGTCTTCCCAGCTGCCAAATATGTCGTTCGTCTCTGTCATCAATACTGGGCTAGCGAGGATACGTTGCCCAAAATTACCAAGGTTCCGATCCTGTTCCTCAGCGGACTGAAAGACGAGATTGTCCCGTATGTTCCATTTTCCAGTTTTCGTCAGAGGTATACACAACCATGAGTGTTGATATATACTAATGTACGCTTCTTTTGCTTTTTTCTTTTAGCCCCGACCATATGCTTCAGCTCTTTGCTATCTGCAATGCTAGCACCAAGGTTTGGCGGACTTTCCCAAATGGACAGCACAATGATACTGTTGCTGAGCCAGGCTACTTTGACCACATCTACTCGTTTGTGGTGGACCACGTTCTAGGCGATTGAGCCAGCTTAATTACTCCTCTGATGATTTTCTTACGAATATCCTGTCATCCTCGGAATGAAACCGAAACGGCGGTTAACGCACCCGCCACGAATTGTTTCTGGGAGGAAGGAAAACTACCCTCTGGAACAGGGTGTAGCCGACAGCGTCATGCCGGTAGAAATATAGCTTTTGTTCTCCGTGTGAGGTATGAGAGACAGGATCTCAATATCTTCTCGCTAACCCTACATTGCCTCATTCTTCCATCCAATCCTCTTCCTTATATTGCTAGTCTTTTTACACGGGGTTTTAAAAATACAGTTTGGCATTTGCAATCAATGCGTGCTTCTCTTGTACGTTCTTTTTTTCATCTTTTTTTTTCATTCCATTTTTCCATTTTATTTTTATTCCCCCCCTTATTTGGGTTTGATTATTTATTATTCGGTGCGTGGATCTCTCTTCATGTACTGTACGTCTAAGATACCCTTTAAAACTGTTCAATGTCTGCACTCTTAGCATCCAAACAATCAAATCATGGATTAGTTAAGCAACCAGGTGGAATGGAGCTTACTTCCCATGCGTGTGATGTTCTGATATTTAAAAGTAGCAAAAACGTGAGGCTATGCGCTTGTGCTTGATAACTCTCAGCTGGCAACTATCTTAACTAGGGCCAAAGCTGGCGGCTGGGGCATTATGCCTAACGGGACCCATCATGTGGGCAAAATTGTGATCATAGTGATAAAACTATTGAAAAATCTATATGTAGCTTTCTTACCGATTCTAACGCATTTTGCAACCCAGGGGAGGTATAGCTATATGGTAGGAGTACCTCTTGTATCTTACACAACTCAATATAAAATGTGATGAATGCTTGTTAAGAGGGCTGATTAGATCCTCTCAACCTCTTCCATCAAATCCTCCAACTTAAATCCATTCACATCTCCTTGGGTAAACATCCTCACTAACTCTGCCCTTTTGCCCGCCTGCTTTCCATCCACACCCCAATCATAAAATCGTTGTAACCACATCACCAATAGCTTTGCCTCATCCACAGATACTCCACGATCAGAGACCACACTCCCATTCATTAGAACCAAGCCCGTTTTGTCTGCGAGGTCCAGGTGGTGTGTGATGATTGTGTGTGGTTGTGAATATGCGCCGTGGAGTTTGTATGATGCCAGGTGCGTGAAAAGGACCGTGGACGTATGTGTATTTAGAGTGGGTGTAGAATCGGTGTTTGTTGTGTTCGGTGCAGATGTTGTAGCACTAGCGGGAGGGTGGAACGCCCATTGTAGAAAGTGAATATCTGCTCCTGTGCTTGCAGATTGAGCGGGGTCGGCAGCAGCTTCATCCTTCGCGTCTTCCGGCAGGCTGCTCGCCTCCGTTCTGGGGAGTGGTAAGACGAACTGCGGGTTCTGCCTGCCGGTGGCAACCATACGCATGTATGTATCGATCGGGATAGCAGCGCATATCGACTGTGGATTTGCCGCGTGTCGGAGTCGCCAGAGGGTCTCAATTTCTTTAGCAGGGAGGGTGAGGATCTTGGGAATGTCGATGTAGGAGGACAAAGGTTTTATTCCTGGCGTTTGACCTTTCAGCGTTGATGGATCTTTAGGGGGTTGTGTGGACCGAGCAGTGGCCGGGGAGTGCGCTGCAGGTCCGTTGCTGGAGACATGTGATATGGAAGGGATCTGTGCTTTCGTTCTGAGGTCTTTGATTTTATCCTGATAGGCTTCCTTTAGGGAGGAAATGGAAGAATAACCCTCTCTTGGGGATCGGATTTATTGTAAGCACATGTAATGTACATAGGAATTGGAGCGGATCCTCCCGCACAAATATCACACACAATGGTTTCCGGGGGTTCCAGCATACTCACTCTTTGGCCTTGCGATTTAGCTTGTCTCTGTACTTGTCAATCACACGGTTTGGATCATGGTGTGTCGTTAAAAACCGCACGTCGTGAACTTGGGCCCATCGCTGCTGAACACGTGGAAGCAATGGCCTGCTGCTTCCTATAATGGTTCTAACAGCCGGGGATCGAACCGATGCCATTGGGTCGGTCTACGAGGGCGATTTGGGGCGAGGAGGGGGTGGTCCAGTAGTAGCTGTACCGGCGGAGGGAGAAGTGCTTCTTCCGCGCGGATGGGAGAGGCTTCAATGCCAAGTCCAGCCAACACCGCGGCAAAACTTTTTTTTCTTTTAAGCTACTATTCCCTACCATTTACGAGGCGAGCAGATTCGACGACAATTTAAGGATTGACATTATTGACCCCACAAAGATCAAGTTTACGAAAGAGTTGAAAACATCAGAGGCATCATTAATACTAATTCCATATAAACTATGATGGCAGACCCCGCGCTCCGAAAGTTGTATGTCCCTTGATCATCACTGCACCTCAAACATACTGGTTCCTGACCATATCTACTTGGACAATGTTGGGGATGCTGGGTATGCCGATGACAGATTTCGTGACTTGAATCGCGCTCGCTGCGACATCCGGGAGCGATATGACATTTTGTGACAGGGGCTATGTGCCACAGTTTTAAATATGAAGTCTCATGAAGACCAAGCGATTTGAGCATCATCACTCACCTTTCGTAGCTCTCATTTCTACATACAATCTTTCCATCCCAATTGTACTTACCCAAAAGATCATTACCTAGTGGTCGGGATCGTTTAGGGATTTGTGTAAAGGGATAATCCTGTTACGTTCGACCACTACAAAAGAAGACGAGAGCTCTTAGCAGTGAATGCAGTTGACCAGACTAAAACTATTTTACGCGGGCTCTTTTCCCCCTGTTATAAACGTGAAAATGCCAACCCCCGGGCATAGCAAATATAGTATCTAACACCTTATTCTTAGTAGGAAATTCACATACTCCGCTGACATGGGAATCTAGGGGTTTGATTTACAAGTTGCGTGATTAGCGTGATGGTAATCGGAATATAACGGTTTCTCATTTTAAAAAGTACAGAGCTCCCGCGCTCTCCGCTCTTCTTTCTCACTCTCTACAAACATGTGGTATGAGTTCATTTTTCAAGAAATGCTCGTGGGGCGGTGGGGTGTAACTTAACTGATCAATATTTAACTAATGCGGCCATTTTTCAAGTCTGAGATATGTTGACTAAAAAGAAACTGTCACGTAGTTATCATCAACATCGTAGCTGGTCATCAATTTTAGCCCAAGTCCGAGGTCCCTGATTTAGGGCATCTAAGATCATGTGACCCTTATCTCTGGCTGCAAAACTCATCCCTCGCCCAAGTGCCATGTAGTAGCAGTAACCACTACTAGTTTCAAACATAATTCTCTTGACGGGGTTTATGCATACATACTCGCTCAAGTTATGTTCAATCGGCCGGCCGAACCACCTCCATGGAGCCTTATCAGTTGATACTACTTCAGTGCTGGGCTCGATTTTTTGCCCCTCGTATGTACTCTGATACTGCTAGGCAATAGCAATTTCCCCGCATTCTTAGGGATGTGGAGCTAGCCAACAAGCAACATGCCGAACCGTCTGGCCCGCGCTGCGAAAAAATTCCCCTCGTCAAAGTCGTGCTCCTTGTTACTCCATACATCGCAAGGGTCTAAAAATATAATCGAGATCAACACCTCGGTGATCCTTTACCCGTTAACTTGTTTCTCGTCCACCGTTTTCTGGAGTTCATCATGTTCAATGGTGGAGCGGATCCCCCTCACCGTCACAGTGGGGATGTGGCGTTCGCAAACAAAGGCACAAAACTCCACAAGCCTAGGTATTTTATACCGCGGCAGCATCTGGATTGCCAGGCTTTTATTTTCGGTAACTCGGGACTCCAGTGATTGTACTGCGTATAAGACTGCTCTGCGGACGTAAAATACATGTCCCCAGTTTGGAATTATCTCAGCCTCTGTTACAAAGTTGACATCTACATCCAGCTTTGAAATTCCAAAGTTTAACTACGCCATAAACAAATATCAAGAAATCCCATTTGAACTAGCAGCCATGGGTGAACTGATTGAAGTTCCAAAACAGGCGAAGGCCATTATCTACGATAATCCTGGAACTGTGTCCACAAAGGTTGTGACCGTAGATGTCCCTGAGCCGGGCCCCGGAGAGGTCTTGATTAATCTGTATGTTAAGAAAAACTCCCTTTGCCATCTACCATATTAGATTCCATGTACTCTAGATTTATAGCCCCCTTTTTTTTTCCCTTTTTTTTTTTTTTTTTTTTTTTTTTTTTTTTTTTTTTTTTGCGACTCTCGATATCTATCTACAAAGACAATATGTTGATTTATGATATTTTAAAAAATACAGGACTCACTCAGGAGTATGCCACTCGGATTATGGAATCATGACCAATAGTGTATGTCATGTCCGCATAACATGCCCTTTGCATACCGTCTGCTCATTTTGTGTTAACATTCACTCAGTGGAAAAACCTCCCAGCGCCAACACAACCCGGTCAAGTTGGTGGCCATGAGGGTGTTGGGAAAGTTGTCAAACTCGGCCCAGGCACAGAAGGATCGGGAATAAAACTTGGAGACCGCGTGGGTGTCAAATGGTTAGCATACGCTTGTGGTTCCTGTGGTAAGCCCTCTTTAATCTACACCAAGAGCCCGATCGCTTTTGAATTGCTTTTTAAATTATACCTCACGATATCAGCACAGAGAATGCTAATCACAAATTGACCCCATATAGAACCTTGCGCCGCTGGTGTGGATAACTGCTGCTTGAAATCGAAAGTGTCTGGATACTTCACCCCGGGCACATTCCAACAATACATCTTAGGACCGGCAAGCTACGTCACTCCGATTCCAGACTCGCTCCCCTCCGATATGGCTGCCCCGTTACTGTGCGCCGGAGTAACCGTTTACTCTGCCCTTAAGCGCAGCCGCGCCAAACCAGGAAACTGGGTCATTATTTCAGGTGCTGGAGGTGGCCTAGGCCATATTGCAGCTCAACTAGGCAGCCGGGGCCTGGGTCACCGAATTATCGGTATCGATCATGGCAGCAAGCGAGATCTCGTCCTCGAATCTGGCGCGGAACATTTTATCGACATCACCCAGTTCACTGATAACGGGCCTAAAGGGGGCAAGTTGGCGGAACATGTCCGATCCCTGACTGGCGGTCTGGGAGCCCACGCCGTTATTGTCTGTACTTCCTCGAATGCTGCGTACTCGCAGGGTTTGTATTTGCTGCGTATGGATGGCGTGCTTGTCTGTGTTGGAATACCGGAGAATGAACCCCTTCCAATTGGGTCAGCCTTCCCTGCGGCACTTATCGGGAAGCAGATTTCCATCGTAGGCTCTGCCGTAGGAACAAAACGGGAGTCGATTGAGACTATGGAATTTGGGGCGCGGGGGATTATCAAGGTGCATTTCCGAACGGAGAAGATGGATGGACTAACGGGTGTGTTCAAGGAAATGGAAAGCGGGGATCTTAAGGGGAGAGTTGTGATTGACTTGTCCTAAAGTGAGATATGAAACCGTATGACTATCGATATCTAACTGATTTCGTGAAGGGGATGAGCCCCTTATTTGATCTGTTAACTCAGTATTACAACTTCTATTATAATCGGCCTTGGGTATTAATGTAATTTTTTTTTTTTTTACAAGATGCGGGAGATTTCAGAGTCACTTTTTTGCTGCCTCATCTAATACCCGTGCCGATATTAAAGAAAGGATGACATTGCATGGGGCGTTGAAGCCAAGTTCGCATTAAATTGGGGGAAATAGCATTCGGCAGGAGGAGAGGGATTGGGCGACGTGAAACATAGCCGAAACTCCTCCATGCATAAATTAAATGGTTTAAATGATACTAGACGCATTCACTCGATTAAAACGATCAGACAAGAAAATGGGAAGGCAAGCCTGTCGCACAACGTTTGGACTATTATTTGTGGAAGATTAGGTGACTATAGGAGATAAGGGGGGAATAATAAGAGGGTGAAGAATAAAAAAATGCAAGAGCGCCATGAAGCCTGCTTCACTGACCCTCTACCCGAACAGAAAATGATAGGGGAAAACATTAAAAGCAAAAAAAAAAAAAAAAAGGGGAGGGGCCTGATCTCCTCAGCCTCGCCTATCAATCGCAGACCTGGGTTCTGCGTTTAGGTTAGGTAATTTCGCTGATTCGTCGATTAGATTAATCTTATAAAGTGAACATCGATCGCATGGAACCATATGATGAGCCGAAAGCGGGAAACCTGACGGGATTATTTGGGTCGTTTTCGCCCACTTCCAGGCGCTCCTCCCGCAGGCCTTTTCTGCCGATGTGTGCCCGCCTCGAATCCTGTGCCCGGAAATTCCCTATTCAGCAAAACCCTGAATCGCTGCAAATATGTCATCACCTGTTGATTGGACATGGGGATCTTGTGCATTATGGACTCCAGCTGAGGTTCCCATTCCCGAAGAGTCGCTCGTGGAAGTCTTTCCAGAACATCGAGAACGAAATATTGACCTGAAATTTCGGGGTGGCCGATTACTTGAGAAAATAAGTTGCGGTCGTTCTCCGTTTCTCCTGCGGGCGGCACACGACCCCAAGAATTTCCATCGAACACATTGCGGTTGTAATTGACGACATCCCGAAGAATTCCGATTAGGGCATCTGGTGCGTTCCTGTGGCTGTCGGGAGCACGGAGAGCAATATTACTTTCAATCTGAGCAACAATTTGGTGCAACTGGTCAACAACAACGTGAATTTCCAACCCAGGCCCGTCACGTCGAGAAGTTCCAAATTGGCAATATCGGTCAAAATCGAGCAGCAATGCGCGAGTCTTTTTCTGGGCTTTGTCAAAGAAGATAGCAGAGCGCGCGGGGGAAGGCATCGCTTTGCGAAGACTGAGATAGACGTTATCGTCGTGGACGGCCAGGCGGAACATAGTAGCTTCGAAATCGCCCTGGACAACACACTGCTCTGGAGTTCTTGGCTGGTTGATGGTTTCTACCTGATCAGGGCGGAAATCATCTGGCATGGTAGTCTCGCTGAAAGCGGAGAGTATATCTCTAACTTTTTCGGGGCGACTCATAGATTCCCCATATTCCTGTCCTGAAGCACCAGGGGAGTCAGGATCGACGACGAACGGCCAACGTGCCTTCCTTGAAATAGCCTCCATACGATCGCCAATAAACTGGTACATCGGGGGGATATCTGGGCTTTCACCGGTACGTGACAAGGGGATTCCTCCCCCCGGCCGTTCTGGAAGGGTAAATCTATGCAGTTGGTCGATGAGCCACTAGGGAGAGAATGTCAGTTCCTTTGAAAGATTTATCAGTCATCATCTAACAGCCACTTACAAATATATGTCTACACGCTTTTGTACCATCCCCATATTCTGAGCAGGAGCATGTCATTGGCCCCTGTCCAAGGTGTACCAGCCCATGATCAAGGACCTGGAAATCATATCCGTCTTGTGACGCTCGACATTTATCGACGAAAAATTTCCCCAAGATGCCAGACACTGCTCTCGCCCTTACATCCTCTGAGAGCCCACCCACGCTGTACAGAATGTTTGAATTTCCTTTAATCAGGGATTTTGCTGATCTAGAGGCAGTATCCCCCCCCTCACCTTCAAAAACCTCTTCCTCCGAGGAAGTATCAGCCGGATATTCTGCCTCGCCACTTGCTGGGTCAGGCCTGACTGCTTGCCCACGAGTAGTTGACATACTGCCGCCGATAGATAGCTTCCCCAGTTGCTTCGTTGGAGCGGACATGAGACCACAATTTAGGAGAGAGAAACCGCTATTGGAGGGTGGAATCACGCAGTGTTGAAACTGTGAAAATTTATGATGCTTTAAGGAACAAAATACTAATGAAAGGCGGATTGAGGAGAAACAAAAAAATAACTGCATCTCATGCTGGCCCGGAGCTCCCTTTTGTATTCGTGCTGATGCCGCGCAAAAGACAGAAATCCAGCTTAGGATTACTTTGCCGTAAAACAGAGAGATGATCGAGAGGCGCACAAACTGAGAGATGGACAATTGGCTAACGTATTCGATGCTCGACTCAACAAGGAAGCGGATATGCTGCGTCGATGAAATGGTTAAACAGTCGCGTACCAGTGGGCAGCGCAGTTCAACCCTAGCCGGCGTGTAGATCAAAAAAGAATTACAGTAGCGGTCGCTAAAGGTCGGTCAGGGGAGATATATCAAACAAGAAACCGCACTGGTGCCTCCGAGTCCCGCCATGATCTGTGGCAGAGCCGGAGGGGTAGAAATGCGCAACCAATTGAAAGCCAAACCACGGCAACGGCGTTGAGTGCTAGACAAAAGTATTTCGGATATGATGTAGAGTCCATCGGTAGCTCGGAGGGCCCAGAAGATATCCAGTCTTGCGGCACAGCGACAGCTGGCAGCCCAGGGGGCTATGGAGGAACCAAAAACCATGGAGATAGAGCCGTGGGGCAAGCGAAGAGGTGTGAGGCGGCAAACAGTAGTTTGGTGCCTAGGTATTAAAGCTCCCACCAAAATTGCAGCGAAAACCGATAAGTTGTTTTAGTATCGTGCCCACGGAGCTAACTACTGCGAGGAGGTGGGCAGTGATGTGGGACCGTTTGGAACAAAAAAAAAATAAAAATACGCCTGTTGCTTGCTGTGGATAGGGCAGGGTGCAAAAAGGTATTCGGCATCGTCCCCCCAAGCCTAGTACCAATTAGACAAGAGGTTGTCAAGCTATCAGGGCTACAAAATCGGCCCTGGAATCGTTCTTCGCCTGATTTGTGTGCCATCATCCACACAAAATGGCCATACACAATTTTTGGTAGTGAGCAACGGCGCGGCTAGCGATTAGCTCTGATGCACGTCCCGAACTGGAATTCAGCGAGCGTGAATGGCAGCAGGTCATGTTAACAAGCCCAGTCAGTCATGACTTGTTAGTTCACTTAGTTAACTTAAATATTCTGATCGGTTAGTCAAATCTCAGCTGGAGCCAATCTCGTTATCCCACAAGACCTCCATCAAAATGCCTCCGTCTGCCCCCCTTATTTTTACCTTTTTGCCCCTGTCCGTTTCACACCCGGGCTGTTTCGTGGGGGGAATGATATGACGACACAGTCAGTCTTTTTGGGGGTGACCCCTTCATTCTGGGCGGCTACTAGTGTACGGCACAGAGAGCTGGCTCGCCATTTTATTTGCGGACAGTTTGTATCCTCGCCTTCGCCGAGAGATAAACTGCTACTATGTACGGAGTATGTACTATGTAATGACACGCCGAATGAGGAAAAAACCTTAGTGCTGGTTTGCATGTGCAATGCCACTCGGGAGATTACTGCTGGACCATGATTATCTACTAAAATCTTTAGATCTTGACCATGCCTACCGAAATTAAACGGGCGTCTCAGCCGTTGGAGTGACGATTTGCTGGTGTCCAAGATCAGGGAGGGTTCTCATTTTAGCACCGCTGTGCCGCATATTTATATCCAGCGATCCCCAGCAGTTCCCACCTTCGAATTTCTCCTCGAATGTTGCGGCGTGATTAACCGGTAGGCCACATCCATTTCTGGTCATCTGAATTTCCTGGCATTGGAAAATCGGACTTTTTCATTTTCCAGGACTGTTTCTTCCAGCCATGATAGGCTAAACGAGAAATGTCCTTAGCCATCCCTGTTCTTTTTTCCATATACAACTTTTCGGCCCAGGTTCCAGGAAAAGTTATCGCCCAGAAAGCGGTTTGCCTGACAATGTGGTTTGTCCCCTTCGACAAAACAGCCGCACGATGTCCGGGTGGAACAGCATCGGTCTGTTTCATAGCCGCGCCTGGAGAGCCAATACCATTCAAGAACGGCGCTTTTTCTTGAACCTCCTGATATCGATTCTGCATGAAGTTCTGCGGGTTATCTAAAAGATGGTTGAGGTCAAATTTGCGGAAGCTCCCAATCAACAGCTACTATCCACCATTTTTAAGACAAACCCTGGCGCAGGCTATGATATCTCCTCACCCGAAGCAACTCCGCACGGCCTCATCTTCCAGCCAGAGTATGACTGTTTCCGTCTCCTTTGTGGTATTATCCGATGACACCCAGGTAAAGCCAACAATGTTCGTGATTCAGCCACTGCGTGACCAATTTTGGAATCAACCTGCCTCACTACAGTGGCGACTATCACAAACCGCCTTCATATTTCAGCAAATATATCTAACTACTATTTTTCTTTGTTGCGTTGCGTTTATAATGTGTTGATTTTGCGACAAACAATTTTCAGAAATGACCAAGGGATTTACTCATTGTGCTGCTTTCATGCTCATCAACAGGATTAGGCCACCGTTTCCGTTATACGCCGGGAAATTTCATCTCAATTACATTCCGCGAATTGTACACCACCGTAGCTATCAGAGGAACTGAATAAGTTGTACGTGACCTCCAAGGACATTTTCGGAATGAAAAGCTTTTTCTGGATAGTAGTTCTCTGACCCACCTCTTCGCAGCCACAGGGAGGTTCCCCCCCCCCCGGCAACAAGCCAAACGGGATTTGGCTTTGTATTTTGTATTTTGATTTTTGCTAACAGACTTAACCCTCTACTAGCATTTAGCAGAATGCTCTCACTTTGATCTGATGAAATCGCAATAGCTTCGTGGAGAATGTGCCAACACACCACCATCGGTGAAGCATGGGACATTTGAACCAGCCACAATAGTATGTTAGTGTTTCTTCAATAAACCCACTAAGAAGCGTTCGACTGAGCTAGAATTTTGCAAGCGGTCGTTCATGTGCAGACCACCCAAATCGGCCCCTCTGTTTTTTTAGATAGAACCTTGTTTAACGTGATGCGGGAAAACCTAATAACCTAATGTTGATATTGGGCCAGCCCAACCTCAAGATTAAGTTCCTTGAGGCGCCAAATCCACCATCAGAACCATTTTAATCACCAGACAAAAACCTCATGCGGGCGGTATGCGAAAGAGTGGGCACCAAGTGCTTTAGTAGCTCCACCCTTGGCCCCTCGTATAATTATCATAACGAGGACAAATCACGATGCGCACCCACAAAAGGTGTCTAAAAATCTTTGCATTCATGACTTTTAGATCTTTCCGACACATCCCCAAAAGAAATTTCGGGATGGCGCGTGGAAGACGTGTTTGTGTCACGATCGTTCTGCGATCAACTGAAATGGTGACATGCCTCGACAATTAGGAAGTTGACAGATTTCGTGGGGACAGCAATCTATGCATTTCCCCCACATATGTCATTCGCACAGATCAGAGCACTTGATCTTGAATCTTGCGAGGAGTATTATGCAGCAAGCTTCTTGTGGCAGCTCGGTTAACCTTAGCCCTGCAGCCTTGATGCACCATCTCAATGATCTCATGCATGCCTTACATACCGGAAGGGTTCCCGATCCCGTAGTCTGACTCTAATAGAGTGATTGCCCTCCGAGGGAAGAAATGATAGTAAAGATATTCTTACAGAGTAGAACTACATCAGAAGCATGGTTCCTGATATCCGTCTTGTCAACTATCTATCAACATGGCTTGCACGACGAGTCAGTTCTCGGGAAGAAAAATATCATTCGAACCATGTTTCCCAATGATTTCTATTGATGCAAAACTCAATATATGCCACCCGATATCTATAAAAAAAAGTATTGATACTCGTTGCTGTAGGATCTCATTGCAGAATTCTTATCGATATATTTTTTTTAAAAAAACTAAGATTTCTTTGATATCTTCGTAGAGCTGCTTAGAAAAATAAGAAGTACCGTCAAATCACTACTGAATGGCCTAAGCATTTACTAATTAATGACATTCACGCATTAGTATGCTGGATATTGAACGATCGGAATAGGGAGTGATAGTGAAACGTGAAATATGCTAAACATACTCCGTAGGGAGGGGGCTTTTCTGGTCTCACTTTCACCTTTCATGAGTCATAATTCTTTTTCATTATTCGCTGTTTCATTGGAGATATCATCTATTCAAGGCCAGAGAAGGATTTAGCTATTTGTTCCATATGTACTTTTCATTTTTTTTTGTATCAAGGGTAAACTGAGCAATTCCTACCTTTCACAATGGCCAGCGGGAGAACCAAATTGTGTAGCTAGCTATATTGCGGACCGCTTACTTGACTTCGATTTGTTAAATATCAATTAGATTTACAAACGTAAAACGAATGCAGTTCAGAAAGGCATTATTGACTAAGTTAGAAAACTAATAAAACATACTACATGTCCTACTTCATGAGAACATGATGTTTTAAGCCCTGTAAAGATCAAAGCAAAAAAAAAAAAAAAAAAAAAAAAAAAAAAAAAAAAAAAAAAAA
>LGRN01000145.1:0-56749 GCA_001883825.1 Emergomyces pasteurianus Ep9510 | reverse complement strand
AAGTCCTATTCCTATAGATTCTGACCTTTGAAATATCAATGCTCTGTACGGAGTACCATCTCTTCTCGTCTGGGGGGGGGGGGGGGGGGGCGAAATGGGTCCCAGCAATTTATGATGTGATGAAATTTAAAATGAAAGTTTAATATCCATACAGGTTATCGGAAGTAGAAAAGCTTAGATAAGGCAAATTTCATGCATGTGATGTACAGTACTGTACAGAATAGAGAAGGTTGGATAGAGGAAATCATTACTATTCTGGCTGCACTTTTTCTCTTTGTATAGCTCGAACATAACTACCGAAAGCCTACGGAGTAGGTCCCAAGACGATAAAGAGCATAGATGATGTATGTAGGGAGTATTAGTTGCGTGCGTTCCTGGTAGAGCTACCTTATAGAGTGGTGAGTACGGGGAGCAGTTAGTTTATTATGGCTTGGTTTGTGAGGACCTCATGCGTGCTTTGTTAGTTAGTGGACTACCTGTTCGTCATTTTGATTCGGGGGTCTCCCCTTCCACCGGCAGCTTTTCTTTGGTCTTCTACTCTGTACGGAGTACCTTCTACTTTTTCCAGAGTTGCACCTGTTGGTAAGGTAACCAAGTTACTACGGAATATTCCTTACAGAGTACTCCGTAGTGGCTGCGCATACGGAGAATATGCGAATGGGTTCGTTGTAAATTATCACACGGGCCAATCATTACTAATTGCTAACTGCAGCTCTGGTTTCGTACCAGTAGTACTCGGTACTCTCCAGCGAGCTTTTGTAGTGGTTTTGGCAAGAGGGAGGTTAGGTACCAGACTGGCATCCATGGATCCAGCTTGCTTGAGTTTTTGATAGCTTTCAGAGTTTAACCTCCGCCGCCCCCCGCCCCCGCCAGCTTCGAGCTTTGGCCTTGGGAAGATTGGTCCAGCCACAAAGTATACTGACTAGTACTACGGAGTAGTGATGCCCCAGGCTCCAAATTCTCCCCAGACAAGCCCCCAAGGACCCAAGGCCGGTGGCTTACAGGAGCACTCCGTACTCGCAGCTCCCCATCAAAAACTGGCAGAAACCCACAGGCCAGGCAGAAAATGAACCCCAGCCAACCAACCGGCTCCCTCTCCTGGCCCTGGCACCTCCCAACCCCTCCCACAATTTTTCGCCCTTTGTTCCCCTTGTAGGGTTGGAGGAGCCAGCACCACAGAAAATGCCCAGTTCCTGCGCTCCCCCCACCTAGCCTAGCGCGCCCTCCCCTGGATTTCGCCGCCCCCATCGTCATCATCACCAGCATCATCACTCAACCTTCACGGCCGGCTGGGCCACTCTCTGTTGGGCGATGCCAACTTCCTACATTCAAAGGGTCCACGGAGCATGGGCTACATGGCCTGTACTAATTCATTCACTTTCTGGCTCTTTGTGTTATTTTTTATTTTTATCTGTATTTTTATTTTTTTTTAATTTTTTTTAAATAATTTATTTATTTATTTACTATTTTTATTTTTGCTCCATTCTTGTTGAGTGGAGGGAGGGGTTGGGTGAGTATGGATGGATCTTAGTCCTCCATATTTCGATTAAACCAACTCGTGTTAAAAAAAAAAATAACAAGAAATCCCCTGGGGCTTCCCAGGAATCTTTACGTTTTTCCACTAATGAGAGTTGAGGACATGTGCTTTGTGCCTTGTTTTTAAAAATATATACTTTTTTTAATCCCCGCCAGCATGGCTAAGTCGATCCGGGCCCCTCTTTCGCTCGCTTTTTCTGCTCTGCTTCTGATTGTGCCTCCTGCGAAGTCTGGATCTGCCCCCTTGCAATTGCCACAACTGTGCTTCGCTACCGATGTAGGTACCGACATCGCTGCCTGTAATATTAAGTGACATATCGTAGGGAGAGCATTAACAAAAAAAGAAAACATAGAGGTATGAAAGCTAAGTTAGGTATTGTACTCCGTAGAAAGGAGCTTTAAACGGGATTTTGATTTTTTGGTTTTTTGATTTTTTTTTTTTTTTTTCAATAAGAATGTTTTTTTGTTGATACGGAAGTACCATCTTATGAATGGAATGGAGATGCTATGCTCTGATCAACAATTCTTCCCCGCCCTGCTCCGTCGCCCAGCCGCACTTAGCAAAGATAGCCCCTCATCATACCCCGTAGTCTCGGTCGGTATGGATTGTCCCCTTGTGTATGTATGTCATCTCCAATCTACCTAATCGCGGGCCTTGCATCATGCTGATACACGTCGATGAAACATCTGCCAGGTACCTCTTGAAGTAGTCTCTGTATCGTTTCTCGTTTGAAAGTGCAATACCTGCATGTGCTTTTCTGCTGCTGAGAGCTATTCTCACTCCGGTTAACTTGTAACTATATACAACTTGGTTCAAGGTGCTGGGGGGGGGGGGTTGTTTGTGTCTTGTCCGTGTCTTGTTCTTGTCTTTTATCGGGTTTGGGTGTCAAAAGGTAACTTAAACTTAGTAACAGCCTCCTCCTCCCCCTTCTTCTCCCACCCATGAAACCGTCCATTCTCAACCGCCACCACCCCTTTACAAGCAACCAGCTCCTCTGCATCTACCGGAACCCATAAACCACCATCCAAACCACATCATTATCATCATCATCACCATCGGCTCCTTTCTTCCTCCCCCGCGGTTGAAAAATACCATCCGTGCCTTATCTCCCACCTTTCTCCGCTCTCCTCCGCTCCACTCTCCACCTCTGTCCCAGTTCTCTACTCTGCTCATCTTAAATATAACCAACGGGATGTTGAGCTGCTGCTCCTGGCTTACATACTATTACCTTCCCTATTTTAGCCCCAACAAATATCATCCAAGAGCGTGTGAGGGACTGAGGGAACCGGGTTGCTAAAACGTTATCGACTCTTCGAGGCTTTATTAAGCCCAGCCAACCTCGAACCAGCTTGGTTCTTCCTCGTGTCCCCTGCTGCGCCCACCCATAGCAGCATCCAATCTTCTCCTCTTCTGAACCTGGATCCATCCCGCCCTCAGCCGTTTGACAAGTTTCCCGACCATAACAACCACCCCAATAACAACGATAAGGGAACCTGCAGACACGGATGCACCAGCGCACCTTTGTCTTTTATCGATCTAATTAGTCGCGAGATCTGGCCGTCCTCCTGCCGCCTAGATCTCCGCAAAAATCGCTGGTGCTTCCTCTCTTGCTTCGTTCCTTTCACCCCCCAATCTTACCTACCCTAAAGCGAAACCCCCGTACGTTTTGACCATATTGCAAGGCTGACGGGCTTTCTGGTTTCGGCGCACCGAGACAATATCTCTGAAAGTTCTACATACCAATCACCGCCTCTGGCTTTTATTATTGCTGGAGATAGGACGAGATAAATAAGGGGCTATTCCTTCTCGCCGAATATTGAGTTTGTGAAAAAACTCTTCTCATTTAGGTTTTTTTCACGTTTTGATTTATTTTACGTATTGTGTGAAAAATCAGCTTGCGAAAAGAATAAAACGAAGGGTCTGCTGCTTCGCAAAACATACTGCGAGGCGTACGCTCATACGTGCCTAGCTTGTCTACGACCTGGTGGCAACCGCACTGGGTGACGACAAAAACACCAGGTGCAAGCTAGGCAATTCTTTTACAACCGAGAAAATTTGTGGTGGACTGTGGCTTTTTCGTCGTGGTGAGCTGATATCCAGCGCATCGCGGTTACTCCGCTAGGATGTCGTCCTTCCTTCCCGTCAACTCAGCTCCTACCCCCGTAACAGCAGAGATGGATGCCACCACGGGTAGCCCCAACAACTCCTCCACAACTCACCTTGATCCGTCGAAGATGTCGCCCACCCAGCCTCCCGCCTCGTTATCCGGCGTAACGGCAGATAATGAAAGAGATAGCGGATATGGGACTGTTAATGGTGAAGTTGAGAAGCGATCTGTTAGCAGCCCACGTGTCTCGAATGCCGCCTCCACCGGTAGCCCCGGTCGAACACATAGTCGAGAAGGGTCTTCTGTGCAGTCTTCTGTACCCGAGGACAACGCTGTGGCAGACTCTGATGGAGACCAGGATGGGGTAACTGATAATGATGCAGAAATGGGTGATAGTGCTCCTCCGTCGAAAAAGAAGAAGGGCCAGCGCTTCTTTTGTACAGATTTTCCACCGTGTACATTAAGCTTTACGAGAAGTGAACACTTAGCGCGCCATATAAGGTGTGTTAATGTTATGAGATTTTCTCCCCCTGCCCAACCATGATATCTAATCTCGATATCGATATATATAGGAAACATACCGGAGAACGGCCCTTCCAATGTCATTGTTCCCGACGATTTTCACGGCTTGACAACCTACGACAGCATGCCCAGACGGTACATGTCAATGAAGATATCCCTGGAGACTCCCTCGCTGCTACAGGAACTCGATTTCAGCGCCAAATTCGTACTGACCGCGTCAGACCACCTGGCAGAAACCGTGCTGGCACCGTTGGTAGTCAAGGAGGGCATAGTCGAGGCCATAGCAGGAATTTATCGACGTCAAGTATTGGGTCGACAATGTCCACTTACAGCCAGGCTCAGGAAATTCGTCGTCGCCCACCACCTCTAATGATGGCCGGTGACGGTGCTGCTAGAGCCAGGTTATCTCTTGAGACTATGAACTCTCCTCCAAGGACGCCTCCTGCTCAAATCCCCGGATTTCCTACCCAGTCACCAGGCAGCGCCTTGTTTACACCTTCTTCTGCTACGTATCCTCCTGGAGACGCAGGCCCCTATTACTACGGGTCCCCATCTTCAGCAAATTCGGGGTTCTGGGCTGAAAGGGCCTCCGCCCGTCGTTTGTCCTTTCCCTCAGGAACGCGGCCATATGAGCCTGCGAATACATACCCGTCTGCGTTTCCAAGACCTCTAGCCCCTTCGACTTCGTCTTACTCCAATAGTGGAAGTATATTTGGAAGTCCTGCCATTCCACACACCCCGCAGGATGACTCTAATATGTCCATGGCGGAAGCAGATTGGCGCAGAAGGACATGGCATCCATCTTCACACACCGGCTTCAACCGCCCGACAACTAGTGGGTTTTGGTTCAACCAGCCTGCCGAAAGACCTCAACCTCAACCAAGCTTCGGGGCTAACCCGCCGCCTCGCCTGCCTGGGATTGAAAGTTTCGATCAAGTTCAACAACGTCCTTCGACCCCGCCAAGGCGAGAGCCAACTCCCATGCAAGTTGACAGGCCTCTGACTTCTTCTAATGCTGCCCCTGGTTTTGCTCCGACATTTAATACTCAGGTGCCTACTACTCGACCCCCTCCTCCCGTCTCTGGGCCTGGCCACCGAAGAGGCCATGTTTCATTTGACATGTCTCTCCATCAGAACCTGACAAAACTTGATATTCGTGGGAATTCATCTTCGAACAAGGATGCTTCACAATGGAGCCAGCAGACAATCGGGGAACTACGAAATATTGCGTCACGGCCGTTTGGCTCCTTCCAGCAACAACAACCTGTAGACCCAGCTACACATCGGTCTCAAGATGCACCCAGTGCTTCTGAACAATCTATCGCTAGCTCAAGCTCTAATGGCCCTACGACACCTACGCAGCGTAAGAGACATGGGTGGTACAACGGGCCTCTCCCAGCGTCCACACCAACAAGTCACCCTGCCCACCCGTCTCCTGAAGATTCAAGCAGTAGTGAAGGTATAGCTACGCCATCAGCATCGGCACCTGAATATCATCCTGCAATAGTACCCAGTCATGGCGATATTGAAAGGCATCATTCGCATATTCAGACCGAAGCTCCCAATAATGTAAGTCCACACTTTGCACGTTCTTGTTTTGCTACGCTGTTTTGAGACCCGAATTTACTAATTCAATGATGACAGGATTGTGCTGCGCAGGCTTCCCAATCGAATAATAATACCTACCCTGTACATCCCAATCCAGAGCCACGACATGTGTTTTACTCTGGCAATTCCAGCCATCCTGCTGGTGGCATGGCCCGTTTAGAGGCTCTTGTGGCCGTCGCAACCAGTGAGGACAAGGGCGTGGGTAAATTAATTTAATTTCTCGTATCAGGGATGGATATCTTTGATATTGATGAATGTTTACCGGCCTTCTCCAAGAACACCTCTTGACGATTTTTTTTTTCCAGTAAATATTATTCAGCAATCTACATAAGGGTCTATGTGGTCATCCAGGGATAATATTATTTTTCGGTCATCAAAAAAGGCATTGGAAACCGAAAAGACACGAAACAACATTTCCAATTTCCGGAGTACGGCCGCAGTTTGAGAAACAGTATACATACATTTCTCCCCTCTTGACGAAAATTAACGACGTAACGGCCCACCATAAAATACACACATGGAGGCATTCTCTTATTTTGCATCTTACCTTTGTTCTTTAGCTCTGCTACAGCGTGGATCGGGATAACGAACGGACAGGACGACGCCCTTGACAGACACTGTTTCTTCTTTCACCACCTACTACCTACTTTTTACTCTAGGGTATTGGCGGATAATCATGATTATCAGGGCTAGTATTCTCATATTTGGAAACTCTTACTCTCGATATCGTTATTTTCTTTCCATATTTACTTTTAACATATTTTTTTGAGGCCTTGTGCCTTACTTGGATGGTGACAGATAGTGAGCTTCCACATGCAGAAAGAGAAAATGGCCTTCACTCCCTTCGTCTTTCCCATACAACTTTTGGAATTAGAGCCTTTGGATCTCGGTTCCCCTCCTCCCAGCGAAGGATCACGCTTTGGGCTATTATTTCTTTGTAGCACGTTACCCTGTTCATTATTCATTGCTACAATTTGCCTCTTTTTTTTCTCTGCTCTTCCCCCCCCCCCCCCCCCTTCCTGTTCACCTTACACCCTTTGCTTGTTATTTTATTTCCCTCTCTCTGTGAAACAACGCGCAATGACTCGACGAGCAAATTTATGTTTGCATGACCCCCTCATGCCCTTCTTAAATGGTTTTATGGTTTTATGGTTTTATGCCCCTGTATGTCTCTCGCTCTCACCGTCACACTGTCTACTTTGCTTCTTCCATTTTCTAATTCTCTCAAAATATTCTGCCCTCCTCTTGTCAAGAACGAACTGTTCCTTAATATAAGCTGAATGGTTTCTTTGATCTTCTCTACTCTTTCTGTTTTTCCTCCTTTTTCACTTCACCTCTCTCCTCTCATTTCTTGAATTTCCCTTTTTTGGTATTTAATTAGTTTCTTTCTGCTCTTTTTTTCGAGTCTTTTCTTCTCATTTGGTATTAGTATCCGTATTGATTACTATTATTACATCATCTTGATAATCCTGTCATGACTTGTTTCTTTTTGGTTTCTTACTTTTATTATTTTTTGATTTTCAATGAATTAAAACTTCTTTTGTGATTTTACCTATTCTGGATCATGTTTCATGACCACATGTTCACATGTTGCATGTTTTATTCTTATGGTTTTTATGGTTTTACGGCTCCGAATCCGAAGTCCTTTTTTTTTTTTTTTTTTTTTTTTTTTTTTGTTGTTGTTTTTGTTCTTTCTACTTTTTATTTTAAATATTGATGGTATGTATGTAGGTACGTATGTATTTATGCATGTAGCTTGCGCTATATGGCAGAATATTTATTTTTGTCTTTCTACTCTGTTTCTTTCATCTCTGCTTCTACTGTGTCTTCTCTTTTCTCTAGTCTTCTCTTGTTTTTTCATTTCTTATGCGTTGATGAATAATGACTATGAGTGTTTGAAATCATATTAACATAAATAAATATCTCTATATCTATATATAACATGTTAGCAATTTAACGAATACTATGTCAACTACAGGGGCAAGAAGAGCTCAATCACCACCAGTCAACACTGGGGGAAGACAAGAGAGCTAGCCTCAGATGACATACTATGCAAGAAAATACAGGAAATAACTACACAAATTTCTCTTCATTTCTTTTCATCCTGAGTGTTAAACAACAAAGTTTAAGTTGAATAGAAGACAGTTTCGTATATCTCTTTTTTTGTGGGGATTTTTTTTTTTTTTAAAAAAAAAAAGAGATAATATTCAGTGGTTCACTAGAACAACATTTCTTGGCTGCTGCTTCCCCTTGTTTTGTTCAGTTGTTGTTTTTGGTGGCATGAAAGAAGCAATTTTCCACTTTTTCTCTTTCATTCTCTCTTATTTCCCAACTTTTTTGTTTCATCCTCGCTCCCCTGTTCTGCGTCTGCTTGTTGGTAGGCACGGAGTATTGAGAACGATTACCCCCGCTCTTTTCTTTGCTGTTACCATTTATTCTGCCACAGTCTCTTTATAAAATACGCTGCTCTTGTGGGCATCCATGCCTTTACTTTGTTTTTGCCTCCTCAGTGGGGATGAATGGTGGAACACAAGATGACATGGTATGATGAAGAGCTTATCAGACTTGGCGCTGTTGGGAGGTTAAGTGAGTAAATATATATATATATATTTTGCTCTTTTTTGTTTTTGGGTGCATATGGGAGGGGATGTGATTGTTTTGGATGTTATGTTTCATTGAATTCTTCCCTGGACACAGTTTGTGCCTTTGAAACATACATATTACGTATTTACCTATGAATTATACTATCCAACTTCATCACCAACTGCAGTTGTATGAAAATTTTTGTCTCTTTAAAAGGGACATACATGTTTTGGATATGGTTTCTTGACATTTGTACTTTCTCCTGATTGGCGCCAGACTCATCTCCCCTTGCGGTGACTCCTGAACTATTTGGGACACAATCTACATTTCTGCCTCATGACCAGGGCGCGACAGAAAAGCAGAAACCGGATCCCCAAAGTCCCTTTAACCGGTTCAACAATGACAAAGCGACATCAGTCACGGCTGCGGGGAATAACAGCTCCGAGGCCCTCATCAACAGTTCTCGGCGCCAACCGGGGCGCCGATCGTATTGTAGATGATGGCCAGCAACCTTTCAAATCTTCCAGGATTACGAGATCTATGAAAAGAGGCAATGTGCAGCCAGTTGGCAAACCAGATGACCAGACTCGGACTGGTGGAGAGCTGGACAACGGCGAGAAGAGGAGATATGGCAAAGTGGAATGGTTGACGGAGGAGGAGCAGCAGTTGGGATATGAAGGAATGGCTGAGCTCGATGATATTTGCAGTGAGTTAATTGATATTTGTGCTTTTGCGAAGGCCCTCCCCAAAAGGCGGGACTTTCCTGTTCCTGAGCTTTTTGAAACAGAACTAATGGATTTTGTTTGTGGGTGGTGGTAGAACTGGCTAATAGCCAGGTGATGGGTAAAACCTCCAAGCCGATAACAGTGCAAGGAACCACGCGTGATGAAAGGGGTGGTGCACCGTGCGCGTCAGTTAGGCCAGGGCGAAAATCTCCTGTGAGGCAAAAGGGGTCACCATCCCCTGGTGAAAAGTTTGGTACAAATAGCCAGATTCCCAATTCGTCCACCGAGAGCCGGGGTGAATCCCTAGAAACTGGGCAAGCGGGAAAATGCCGCGGCCGAGGCGACATCAAGGGCAAATACACCATGAAGGATTTGTGCCCAATCTCCTCAACACACCCTCGAATTAGACTGAGAACCTCGACGGGGAGGCTGGAGCCTTCTCTAAACAAGCCTGGCAAATTATTGAATAGGCTTTCCAAATATCGCGTCCTAACTAGGCCAGAATGAAGAAAGGAAATCTACCTTTTAAAGTAGCCGAGGTGCCAGAATATCTCTATGGCCACCATCGAGGGGTCCCGACAGGAGAAAATAGAAGAGCAGCAGCCGCAGCAACAACAGCAGTAGGAGGAGGATGACGATAGTGATGGCGCGGTATTTGAGAGTGCTGGTCACGCGCAGGCGCGGGCCTCAAGAAATTAACACCAACACGTCGGAGCAGCAAAAGCCAGCAGGAAGGAGTTTGTCACCCAAGAGCGCAGCAAGCCAGTACCGCGATCGGCAGGGCCTACGCGAGTAGATGCACCGCTGCACCGGAAATCGGAGTGGGAGTAGCACCAACACAGTACTACTAATTAGTAGAGGGTCGCGGCGAAGTGTGTCTGCAACTAAGTGAAGCACCGCTAGCAGCCCGAAAAGAGGGAATACGAAACGATCACAATACGAAGAGTGGTCCGACGAAAATAGATCCTGGGGCGAACAAAGGGAAAATGTACTAGCAAGATGAGATCCAGTTGGTTCGTCGATAGCCTTCGTGATCGTGTGTGTTCCTTGTTACAAAGAGTACTGCCCAATTGCGGACCTTGGGCAATTTTGGGATGTGAAGTATGAAATTGGTTCTTGGTGCTATTTTTAGTATCTTTTCGTTCCATTTATTTATTATTCTTGGGGTTTTGGGTAAAGCAGGCTTTTATATTGGATAGAACAAATAATAAAAAGATTCCTTTTGAAAGAAAAAGTGTTTTTGTCCTGCTAGCGAGCTCAGTGCGCAGTTTGGCTGGGAAATTGCTCGCTCCTATTTCATTCCATGTGGTCCAAGTATCTATAAATGCAAGATGGAGCGATATTCTGCCCACGCCAAAAAGTAATAGAGACATGCGGTCGTACTCAGGTTAGGGCTTGTTTAGCGCGTTAACCATAAATTGATAGGATCCTGCCCACGGAAACTCACATTGCGGCGGTTCGGCCCGAAAAAGCTTAATCAAGTGTTGCATTTACCTGCGACGCCACGCCAATCTTCATTGCCTTCCATGCTCCGAACCCCTATCGTCTCAGATAGAAACCTGATCACTAATAATTACACCTTGTAACCTGTGGGATATATCTTAGGCTGAGGGGCGGCTAGCCACGGATTTCTTCGATTTCTGCTGATGAGTGACTTTTACGCCCAATCTATTTCTCATTGTCGCCAGGAATTGTAATAGCCTCTAATCAATCGTGGAATATAAGCACATCGGGTATGGCTTAAAATGTTTCATTTACGATCTTATCGGGAATGATCGGGTTTTTTTGCGATTTATGAGCTATGGACGTAGTGTCAGCTTCTGGGGCAAAAGAGCTCAATCACCACCAGTCAACACTGGAGGAAGATGGGCTGGAATACATACTACAGGAGAGCTAGCCTCGGTTGCGCATAACGGGGCCCTTAATATCAAAAATATCGGGGTCAATGCTATCCCTAAAGGGGCAGTTGGATCCTTCGGGATATTATCCATTGCACATAAAAACCCTGAGATCCCTAGATACGCTAAAAAGCTCGAATAAATAAATAAAAATAAATAACAAGTGCGCTTGCGTGAACCCCATTGGTCTCCAGTTATAACGCCCAGCATTAATAGATCGCATCTTCAAACCGAAATAGATACCGCATTTCGACCGGGAACAGCTTGGAATAGCATCTGAAAGCATTAGACAGTCCTATTATGTAGTCGAATCCTCATCAACTTATGCATCACGGAGACCGGCTATCAGCTCAGTATGACAGACTCAACGGTGCCAGTAACTTATGACAGTCCCAACGGTGCCAGTAACTTCCCATCCCTAGTCATGCACCTTCCATGGCAGAGAGCAAGGCACAGTATAACAAGAACAGTGACCGATATGCACTTTGTCGGGGGTTATGCTCCTCCTGGATAGAAATATACGAAGAGGTCGTCATGATCCTCGTGGCTAGAAGGAGAACCACAATTTTGGGAATTACGAGGAATTGAAGAGTTTTGTGTACGTTTTGACGAATGACAAACTTGGCAGTAACTGGGGGCGAACCGGATATGGGCTCGTTTTTGGGGACCTGTCTAAAAGGTTAGCAGCCATTTTTTGATGCTTTGTGCATATTGTTGAAACAACTGTGCCAGTTTGACAGAGCCAAATAGATCCAATTCATGCGGGTTGTGCAGCGCTACCAAGGAGAACAGATATGGAGAACAGGTAGATTCGTGCAAACACAACAAACAATTTGTTAGTTAACTACATAGTTACTACTAAGTGTGATGCAAACAAGGCAAACTCCCTGAACTTGATGAAAAGAGCCGCGTCCAGGCTTCGCCGCCAGAAAACAAATCGTACTATTCAAATATCAAGAACACAACCTCGTCTTCATTTCTGGCTGTGCATTAACAAACCCGCGTCTTCCCAGTTTCGCAAGGCTCTAATTTCGTTCTTCAGCCGGAATTTTAAGCTGAGAAGTTGGCTTTGGGACACAATCATGCGGGGCCCTTGATCCCTTCCCTTCCAATCTGTCATTCACCAGCTTTGATTCGGCGCGGCCTTCAATCTTCCTCTAAAAGCCCGTGATCCTCTTTCGTCCTGCCTAGTTTCTGCATTTGTTTGCAGCGAAAATTTCCTTGAGTTGCCCCTGTCTCCAATCTTTGCCAGCATCATGTTCACCTTTACACCTTTGCTTGGAGCGCAATCATCAAGCTCAAGAGCAGTACAGTCGATACTAGAACTTGATGGTGGAGTGAAGATACTCGTTGATGTTGGCTGGGATGAAAATTTCGATACATCTGCACTTGCCGAACTAGAAAAGTGGGTTCTTCTTACATTCCTCAGTTGAAAGATCTGGCCGTTGGACATGCTCGCCCCATCTCCGAGTTCATTGTGCTAACCTCTGTTTTCTTAACGGCTTACGTTTAGGCAAATCCCCACTCTTTCACTCGTCCTTTTAACTCATGCAACACCATCGCATATTGGTGCATTTGCGCATTGCTGCAAAACCTTTCCTCTGTTTACTCAGATTCCTATTTACGCAACCAGTCCGGTCATCGCCCTAGGCCGTACTCTTCTTCAAGACCTCTATGCTTCAGCACCGCTTGCTGCCACCTTTTTACCAAAGAATACAGTAGTGGACTCATCTCCGTCGTCACCGGTACCTCCGGAAGCTGCAATTGCCACTGAAACCACAAATGCAGACCATTACGGTTCCTCTGGCATCCTGTTGCCCCCACCCACCTCGGAGGAGATCGCCCGGTATTTCTCGCTCATTCACCCACTAAAATACTCTCAACCGCACCAGCCTTTACCATCACCATTTTCTCCACCACTCAATGGCCTGACCCTCACGGCGTATAATGCTGGCCATACAGTTGGAGGTACCATATGGCATATTCAACATGGCATGGAATCCATTATATATGCGGTCGATTGGAACCAAGCAAGGGAGAACGTCATTGCCGGCGCTGCCTGGTTTGGAGGGTCAGGTGCAAGCGGGACAGAAGTCGTTGAACAGCTGAGAAAGCCTACAGCGTTGGTCTGTAGCACAAAGGGCGGAGACAAGCTTGCCCTTTCAGGTGGGAGAAAGAGAAGGGATGATCTCCTCTTCGACATGATTAGGAGCAGCTTCTCCAAAGGTGGAACGGTCCTTATACCGACGGATACTAGTGCACGAGCCCTTGAGTTGGCGTATGTTCTGGAGCACGCGTGGCGAGAATCAGCTGAGACGGCGGACGGAGAGGACCCATTGAAAAGCGGGGAGCTTTACCTAGCTGGTAAAAAAGCTCACGGTACAATGCGACTAGCTAGAAGCATGCTTGAATGGATGGACGAGGGTATTGTTCGTGAGTTCGAGGCCAGCCATGGGGGTGATCATGTTCCTGGCGGCGGTAAAGGACGCCCTGACGGCCCGAATCAGCGAAACCCGGCAGCTCCTATACCAGATAAAAGAGGCGATGGCGCATTCAAAAGTCTCGGCCCTTTTACATTCAAGCACCTTAAAATAGTGGAACGCAAGACAAAACTTGATAAAATACTAGGCTCAAACACACCTAA
This sequence comes from Emergomyces pasteurianus Ep9510, assembly GCA_001883825.1. NCBI lineage: Eukaryota > Fungi > Ascomycota > Eurotiomycetes > Onygenales > Ajellomycetaceae > Emergomyces > Emergomyces pasteurianus. The sequence continues at coordinate 43,125 of LGRN01000145.1, read as the reverse complement.
AGTCATTTTAACATCTGACACATCACTCAATTGGGGATATTCTAAGCAGGTCTTGCAAAAGTTAGCTACCGGACCTGAAAATCTTATCATTTTGACTGAGTCATTCTCGGTTTCTGCTAATAGGCAGATGGTGGGAAATGGACAACCAAGGTCCTCGCTAGCTCATGAAATATGGTCTATTTATGAAGATCGAAAGGACGGGGTCGCTTCAGAAAAGGCGGCGAGTGGAGAGCTTCTAGAACAAGTCCACAGCGGTGGAAGGCTGTTAACTGTGACCGACGTCGAAAAGACTCCCCCGAATGCCAATGATCTGCTTGTCTATCAACAGTACCTGGCGACAAGGCGACAATTACAAAACACTGCTCAGGGAAGAGGAGACTCTGGGTTAGCGACCACGGCCGATGCGCTTGATGATGGATCTAGCTCGTCTTCGTCCGAAGACTCAGACTCAGAACAACAAGGGAAGGTACTCAACTTTTCGGTTTCTCTTGCGCATTCCAATAGGAATAAACTAGGTTTAAGCGATGCGGACCTGGGAGTAAATATTCTCCTGCGACGGAAAAATGTTCATGATTACGATGTCCGTGGTAAAAAAGGCCGAGAACGGATGTTCCCCTACGTTGCGCCAAAAAAAAGGGGAGACGAGTACGGCGAGTTCATTCGGCCTGAAGAATACCTAAGAGCTGAAGAACGTGAAGAAGCTGAAATGCAAACACAACGTGGCCCAGATGGCCGTATTCAAACCAGACCTGGCCAGAAGCGAAGGTGGGGTGATGTAAGTGCTAGCGGAAAACAATCGGCGATCGCTTCAAATAAACGGCAGCACATCTCATCTAGCTCCCGAGATGTACAAGACAGCAGTGGAGCTTTGGCTCTTCCCGCTGGATTTGACATTAACGGCACTGAAGATGCAAGTGCATCTGAGGAGGAAGCTGAAGATCAGCCCGTCGAGGGGCCTTCCAAGGCGACTTTTACGTACTCTACTTTGGAGCTGAACGCACGAATTGCTTTCGTGGATTTCTCTGGTTTGCATGACAAGCGCAGCTTGGAAATGCTCATTCCACTTATACAACCCAGAAAATTAATTCTTACCGCTGGTCTCAAAGAAGAAACAATGGCCCTTGCTGCTGGATGTCGGAGTTTATTAGCAGCGAAGGCCGGGATAGAGCTTGGATCGCCCAGTCAGTCTGATGTCGACATCTTCACGCCGGTGCTTGGTGAAACAGTGGATGCCAGCGTGGACACGAACGCCTGGATGGTAAAGCTAAGCAGCGCCTTGGTGAAACGGCTAAAGTGGCAAAACGTTAGAAATTTAGGGGTTGTCGCCCTCATAGGAGAATTACGTGGGCCAGAACCTACTGCCGACGACAAAGATGCTTCGGGGGTGTCTCAAAAGAAGCAGCGGATGTTACCTGATAATGCTGCTAGCGGTGAAAAGGATAAACAAGAACAACTGGTCCCCAAAAAAGACGTTTTCCCGCTTTTAGATCTTCTGCCTGTCCACATGGCTGCGGCTACAAGATCCGTGACTCGACCACTTCACGTTGGAGACCTCAGGCTGGCTGATCTTCGCAAACTCATGCAATCTTCAGGCCACACCGCGGAATTTCGTGGTGAAGGCACTCTTTTAATTGATGGGTTTGTCGCCGTGAGGAAATCGGGGACAGGAAAAATTGAAATTGAAGGCGCCGCTCAATCTGCCCTATCGAACCCATCAGCCATGAAGCGGGATGAGGGGAGCTTTCTAGCAGTAAAGAGGAAAATTTATGAGGGCCTGGCAATCGTTGCAGGTGGATAGATTAAGTTTTCTTCTCTGGTCAGTTTATCAAGGCGTTTTTCTGCGGGCTCCATTTTTAGAATTTCTCTGGCATTGTTCTTGGTCTCCCCAAACAGAATTCACACAATTTTAAAGGTGTTGAGCATCGAATTTATTAACAAAGTGTTTTATTACGTGCTGTTTTTGTTGTTGACTTTCTCATTCACTAGGCTAGCAATGGTTTATACCTCTCACAAAGGAATTTTTTTTGTTGTATCAGATTTTTCATGGTTTTCACTTTGTGATACAAGTCAATCTGTGGGGATAAAGGATTTCTCCCCCAATGCCTGAAACTTTGATGCTTTTGTGGGTGAAAATGCTTACTGATCAAATTTTTGTTTATCCACCTGAGGAATTAGTTGTGAAGTTGAAGTTTTGTTTGCGAAGGTTCACGCGCAAAGGTCATCAGCACTATAAATATTCATACGCTTCCTTCCGCACTGCTCCCTTCTTCTTTCCCCCTCTATCTCGATGCCCAGAGTCAGTTTATATCACCCTAATTATATTTTTTCTTAAAGTGTTTTATAGGTTGGTTCCTTATTGCCCTTGGACGACTACCTTCGATGTACTTTGCTGACATACATTGGTTGCTCTACGATAGCCCTATTGGCCAGCCTTGCATAGGTCTCCATCTAAATATCTCCACGGTTTATAATGGCTGATATTCACTATTTAACCATGAATGGACAACCTCCAAATGGAGGAATGCCACCACACATGGGCACTTTTGCACAGGCGCAACAGCCACAACCTCCGGCGCCACCAATACCAATGTTTACGCTAGCATTCCCTCCACAAGCACCTCCTCTACAGGCACCTTTACAAGCATTTTTTGGGCCAGCATTTTTTTCCTCAGGTAGGCTCCCGCATCCTAATCCCACTAATATATCGCCTTTTGCTAAATATCCACGCAGCTTTTCCTAACAACATGATTTCACTTCATCCCCAACAAGCACGGCAGTTTGCTATGCAGCCCCCTGGACTTCAAATGGCGGCCGAACCCCCAGCTGGCCTTCCAGGCCACAACTTCCAACTTCCCCACGGCGGCAATATGCCGGGTACGGACAACCAGCCCTTTGTCCTTCCTGGAGGACATGGATATATATTTCCGCCACGAAGCACGACTGTCCATTTATTCCGCTGCACAACGCACTACCCTTGGAATGCCCAAGATTCAATTTTCGACTTCGTGACCTACCAGGTTCCCACCAACATGACCGTGGCAGACCTTATAATGCAAATGTGCCCTCAGGGCGACGCTATAAAGGGCCGGGGGCTCATCGAATGTCTGCAAGAGGTCCACGGGAATACAACCATTTTTACCAGGGGCCAAGAATATTTCATTGGAGAAGGGAAAGGAGAATATCCGGCCATGAAAGAGAGAGTAGGCCGAACTCTTGCAGAAGTTGGTTGGAATGAACACCGGAGGGCTAATGCTAACCCAGTATGGCTCGCCAGCTCTCTCAGCTTGCAATAATATGTTTATCTTTTTTTGGTTATTGTTATTATTTGGTTAGTATTTGTTCTTGTAGATTTTGAGGCTGGAGTTGGGTTATTTCACCTTTTGGAATTCTTTGATTTCTATTTGTCTTTTCATTTGTAAAAAATATGTTATGTACATACAATGTTTTTAATTTTTGCATGTGAGCATCCGTCTGCTTATTTTTACCAACAGTTCTGTGAGATGTTCTCGCGTCTCGTTTGGCTAACATTGTTCTTTCTCCTTTTCCTGTTCATTCTTGGTTCCATACTCCGTATAATTTGTGTATGTCCTGTGTATAACGGTGTATCATGTTATGTTTCTTGCAGATTTTACCTTTGCATTGGCCATCTTGTTGGGTTCTTTGTTCTATTTCCATCAGCAGGATCAACCACTCCACCCCCTTAGGAACCTTTGGAAGCCTGCCTTGTGATAACTTTAGAAAAGAATCAAAATCCTAAAACCATTGTTTTTATTTCTTTCATGGATTACATTTAGTAGTGACATGATCTTCAATCTTTTTATTCAAGGGAAAGAGGCTATGGCAAAGCTTGAAAATAGGCTTCTGTGGCTGAATTCGAGGAGAGGAGACGGAGGCCCATCAGCCAGTATTCTGTTCCTCATCTTCGTCATTCTCTTGTACAGGACATTTACCATTTCGTCGGCTCGGTTCTTGAATCTCATCTGTCTCAAATAAAACACCCCTAGGTGCAAAGACGTTCCTGTGGTTCTCAAGCGGTGAGAGGAGTCTCAAAAATCCTACGACTACTTATTTTTCCTCTTATCTAACCTCATCACTACGGATTGCGTTAGCTATGCCGGCTTGAACCTCCTAAGCCATTTATTTTCTGAGAAAAAAATGGGTCATATGGCTCGAATTGTCTGCTAAAACTCTGAGCCCAACCCTCTGGGGACTCGAGCAGTGGTTCATTGCTATTAAGAAATGCTTAAATTGGGGTTAGGAAAAATTGATGGTATGAGAAGATATGGCCGAGTCGTGGCAAAATTAACCAGGAATTTATAGAAAATCGCGAGATCGCACACATTTCAACCCACTGTGGTTCCATAAGGGTCGTCAAGGTCTTCAGTCTCGACTGCCTGGAGTATATCCTTCGTACGCGGGCCGGTGTATTTCCTTAACACACTATATTAACCTCCAATTTTTTTTTTATTTTTTTTATATAAAATAGGATGCAAAGAACAAAAGGGGAAAGAAAGTAGCAAACACGTACCGTCTTGCAGAGAGCCACCACCACGAAAGCGAAAATAGGGCTATGAATGCAGCCACGCATATTGCATAATTCCTTATGCCTTGTTAGCACTGCTGTGTGTGACATCCTCAGCGAAGGTGGTCCTTACATATTCTGTGCCGTGATTGGCCGTGTAGGCGGGAAGAAGAGGACCACGCTGATAAACAGAACCCAAATAATGGCGATAATATTCAAGGGTGTCCCCCACTTCCCAAGTGTGAACGGCCCCTCGATAAACCGCACTTGGTTTTTATATATTTGGTGGGCTAGGATGACGGCAATATATGACAAATCAAGCGCTGGAGCTGTGATATTGAATATAGCTGTGGCTGTCTGTGTAGATCCAATAGCAATGCAATTGAGGCAAGTGCTAAAAAAGACCACAAACCACACGGCGTTGACAGGTGTCATGGTATATTGGTTTACTCGGGCAAAAAACCTACAAGACGTTAACGGATTTATCCGAAGGTGAGAAACTTGAAACATCAAGCAAGTAGAAGTTCCATACGCTGAGAAAGGAAGAGCATCATCTCGTGCGAACGCATAAGTCATTCGGGTATCTGCAAGCATGGCGGAGCAGCCTGTGAAGAACTGAACAAGAATACTAAATGAGAACATTATAGTCCCTCCAGTTCGGCCTCCGGCATTAAGAAAAATCTGGGCAGCTGGAAGGCCAGTAGGCGAATCTAATATTTTATCCAAATCGGTTAAACAGAAGCACATCGTCACAGTTAACATCCATCCAAATACCCCTGAAACAAGGATGGCTGACTGAATAGCAAACGGGCCACGTATGGCAGCGTCATGTGTTTCTTCCGACATGCTGTCATCGCTCTTAGCAATTGATTGATAGTATCTATAAAGGTTCACATACTGTGTCGTCCCGTCATAATCGGTCATTGTCCATGCCACAGATATAAACCCCAACAGGAACGAGAACCCTTTCGAATTCCATCCAGAACCATCTGTCACGTTTGTGAATACCCATTCAGCGGATTGTTTATTGGGCGTCAGGACCAAGAGCGCAATGCAGATAGCAATTGACGCAATAACTATGATGTTTCAGCGAGATGAGATCACCCCCAAAAATATCGATTCCGGAGGTCTTACCGTTGATCGGAGCGAACCACAGTATAATTCTGTGTAAGCTTTTAGTGGTTAGAGAACACACAATACCCATGACGCATAGTAACGCAATGGATAGAAGGACGGTTTGGAGCGCACTCCTATGTTATTAGTCAATAAGAGCATTTTCGTTCCACCATGATATCCACCACGACGCGAGGAGGGTGGGGTGATTAGAGCGATTCAGATGGAGTTAGAAATGGAAACACGAAACCTACGGAGAATATGAGTATTCTTCATTCTCTAGGGAAGAGTTCATGCTTGCGCATGCCAGTAACATCTGGCTTACAGTGTATGCAACACTAGATACACCAGCAGTCTGTCCCAGCAGGTTGCACCAACCTTGGATCCAGGAAAAGATGGCAACTTGATTCGGAGGCACGACATGCTTCGTTACAAAATACATACCGCCCGCCGTGGGGTATGCTGAGACAAGCTCCGCGACTGAACTAGCAATACACATGGCCATAAAAGATCCTATAAACCAGCACCATACAGCCGTAGCAGGGCCACCAGCGGCCAAAGGTGGACCAAAGGTGGCTGGAACAGAACCTAGAACTCCAAGAATGGAGATTGCGTATGAAACCGTAGACCATTTCGAGAATTCTCTCCTCAGCTCCTAAGGAAACGGATCAGAATAACTGATGAGGGAAGGGGGATTTCGAAGAGCAGTCGCAAGACGCACTTGTTTATACCCTATCCGCGCCAATAGTCTTTCATCGTCGTCCTGTATCGTAGCCATGGTCGAAGTAGCTCTGGAATCACTTTTGAGGGGTCGCTGCTTGCTCCCAGCTACTGATCCAGGGTTTTCACTCAATTGCGGTACATCTGGAATCAAAGACATACTCCGTTATCGATTCCATCCAGTAATATTGTGAGATAAAAAAAGGGAATCGAGAAGGAAAGGGTGTGAAAAATAAATCAAAATAAATCAAAAACAACTTTTGAGAACATGTCTTGTTGATACAAGACACGATGGCTTTATCAGTGTCCCAACTTACCACTTTTCAACTCCTACAGGTTCATTTTCTTCGAACCAAGAACGGAATACGGGGAGAAGCTAACAATTGTTCACAGCCATGGCAGGGAGCTTGAAGGTGGGATGGTGGAGTCGACTTCGATGGCACCAAACAATCCCAAGGGCCAGCGGTATCCCAATGCTTGGTGTCATCACGGGTTTCAGTTGGACGGAGCCTGATCCCGACAAAATTCACGATTGTGTCATTCCGTTGAGGCTCGGCCCAAGCTAGCAGAGAGCTGCATTCAAGCTTACTGTGAAAAAAGCAATTCGGTCCGGCCGGTTCATGCAGAGTGGTCGTGGACAGGGATGATGGCCGTGTCGGGTCGTATCCACTGGCCGCCCCTGGGAATGGAATTTGTGGGAGCTTTGTGGTCACCTGGTGTGCTCGACGCTCCACCGCATACGGAGTATTGTGATGGGTGTTGATCTGGCAGATGATACGGAGTACGTAGACACGGAGTTCGCGCAGCCAGAGAGTTTTAAAAAATAGCCCCCGCACAACGCTGCTTGGAGGTTGAATTACACGTGGCTCCGCTGCGGGCGTTTCAAGTGCCGTGATAGACCAGGAAATTCAAAGGCCTATTGGACCACCCTTGCTATCACGCTCTGGGATACTGTGGAGGCTAAGCTATCTGCCCTATCAGAAGCCAAGCGATCTCTCCACTGCCACCGCCATCATTTGATAACCTACTTGTATTTTGAACGGCGTTCGGAGTACTTTAACTGCCGAAATCGGCCATCCCAGATGCGATTACTTGCAAACAAGATGATGCCAGATAGCGCAGGATGAAATAAAGGGTGATGAGGGCTGCCCCAGAAAGAATTGCACCACAGCTCGCAATCTCTGACGAAGTCTGATGGCCAAAGAAGGAAAGCAAAAACCTTGTGGGAAAGAAAGAGTCGGAGTCTCTTACCTTCATCGCTATGTGGCTTTTTTTTTTGTTTAGCCTCCAGCCGTTGAAAACCTATCAGCACCGCGATCGGTCACCTTCTGACTTTACAGGGCGTGCACGCTCTTGGCCCTTCACCAGAATCCTGAGGTCATTTTTATCGCGGATTGGGGTGGCCATTTTCCTCTTCACGAATTTGTAGGACGTCCGGCAATGGCACCTTCGACAAATGATCAAAATCCAAATCTATTTATTCCCCGTTGCTTTGGAGACTCATGGGAATCAACTCCTGAACTAATTGTATATGGGTTTTCTGGCTTGAGCTGCCCACACTTGGAATTTTCTAGTACCCACGCCTAAAGGCTAGCGACAGGCTTTGGGCTGAAGCTAGAATGTCAATCCCTGGTTGTGGAGCCTGAATAAAGTTCCGTCATTCGGAAACCGTTTGGGACCTTCACTTTCTTCCGCAAGTTTGAGTAGCCTCCATACGGGAGTCCTGCGTGGGTTTTAGGGTTATCAAGCCCAGGTGGGGTACGGAGTATTTTCTGTGCTTTTCCTCGGTATGAAAGTACTTTGGAGAAAGAGCTAAACCAGCGTTGTGGGACCTATCTTCAATACGTTGATAGAGCCTCTTCCATTTTTCGTTTTAATTTGCTCTATTTATTTATTTATCTAGAATGTTATTTCTTTATTTTTTGGTGGGATCTGGGGGAAGTTTTGGTTGACTGATATAAGAATAAAATATAGTAAATATAATATTATTAACCATCATACTGAGTACTCCGTACAAAATACAAAACAAGTCTAAAAGGAAATATTTAGATCATCAGGGGATGTTGAAATGGCGGTCAAAAAACGTGTCTGAAACTCCGCCGTTTACTAATTGATACCAAGGAGTCGCCAGGAATAACTCAGCGTAGGCCAGTCAGTCCAGTTCTCGGTGGGCAGAAAAGCAGTTAAACGGGCAATTGGCAAGGTCACTTCTCTTCAGGTTCACTGTTGAGACATTGATGATAATGCGCTGGCCGATTGAAAGGAGAAGCTTTAGTAGGTCGCAAGGGAGTTACTCTTTGCGCCTCGCTGGTCACTTTGTCTTCTTTCTTTTTTTATTCTTTTTCGAACTTGGCCTTTGAGCCCGCTAAAGTGATTTATGCAAGTGAAGGAGCTAACTAAACCTCGTATTTCGATCCATGCATTGTTGCTAGAGGCATTTACGTCAGAGTATGGGGTCGCTTGTTCTTGTGGGAACATTTGGCTGCACGCCAACCTCAGCCATGATCAAAAATTCATTTTGCGAAAAGAAGAAAAGAAAGGGAAATTTGGCAGCTAAATTTATGTCCCTATTGTACCATACGGAGTTATTAATCTAGGAACATTGTGGGTCATGTGTCATAGTTCTGCATTTCAGATGAAAATCAAGGTATGACCAGAAATAACGCCGCACCCCCAATCTACGAAACACGCATAAGACCAGAAATTCCTTAAATGGTTGCCTGGTAAGTGTTTAGAAACAAAGCTTTGGTTAGATTTCGATAAAAAGCGAAATCATGCAAAGGCGAAGATAAAATAAGCTCACCTCCTGAACCTCTGAGCTCTCTGCCACATTAACGTGAATCAACTAACCATTAAGGAGTCCTTCTTTGCACTTGAGAGCTCAAGATAAACATGGTCTGACTTTTCTGTTGCTCCAACCAACCTGAATTGATTGATGATGGTGGCTTTTGACCTCTTCCTGCATGTAAGCCGTGGTTGCTTGCTCTTTGGACACGCCTGTCGAATATTGTGCTATTATCAACGAGTAGAGGACGAAGAAATGATGAAATTAGCAAGGTCGCCGTGGATTCGTGATGCAGAGTCCTTGTGATGAAGTGAAATGTAGATGAGTTTGACCAACTAGCCCGAAAAGCTGAAGTCTTTCCATTCAGCAATGGTAGAATGCAAAATGTGACCTGAATATATCCTGCAGTGATCCTGATCCGGATACGAATTCGACGGCGGCTGAAAATTTTGGCATTAGGACCTACGAATCGGATGTGAAAAGTCATACCATGCCATATTCCCGGCTCTGGGTTGCATATAAGGTTGATCTTCCCTCTGCGCATGGGCGTTTTCTGCATGTTGAAGTTTCAACACCAAACTCGTTATTGAACATGGATTAATGGCCTGGGGCAGTACATTCCCTGCAGGCAAAAAAAAGAAAACAATGCATCTGCGTACACCGTGCACTGCGTAGAAGGGTATGCAACGGCACAAACGGCCTTGTGCAACATATGATTTTGAAAGAATGTCGTTTCCCATGTTATTTGGTTCAGGACAACATGAGTATTAACACGCAGTCACAGGGATGTGGTTGTTGCTTTAAGCGGGCATCAGTTAAATTCCCAGCATTATTCTTCTTCCTTTTTTACTTTTTATTTATTTATTTATTTATTTATTTTTGTTTGGCTCTGGACTTTCCAGGTTGGCGGGTTAGTGTCTCGTTGAATTGACCCAAGTTGTCGGCGCAAATGGGCTGCTCTGGCTGAATAAATCTCGTTCCTCGTCTTTGATATTTCAATGGCACATACGGAGTAGAGTTACTATATTGCAATGCTCTTCCGTTATTGATCAGTCTTGGGGGCCTGCGCAACAGCACTGATTCGGTAAGGATCAGACAGAGTTTAATATTAGTAAGTAAATTATGACTTGGATCAATGTCAAAAAAAAGGGGCCAAACTGCTTAATCATAACGAATTTATATAGTTAGTTAACTCTTCCCAATCCAACGCAGGTGAAGAAAGTTTCTTGAGATGTTATTTGGGCTTCTTCCTGTGACGCTTCTATTTGCATTCACTCCTCCTTCATTTGGGTGCCTACCTATGAGACCATGAAGGTCCAATGTTGACGAACTGCATTTTCCACGACCATGCTCTGTGCTATCCCACCTTCGCCGTTAATTCTATTCAAGTTGCTGTACCATACTACTATTAGAGTGCTTGCTGTACACTGTTCAACGGTCGAGTAATTCAGTCATGTGACGTAAATCTCGGCGCAACTTAAATCCGAGAATCAGTTAAGGTTTCTCCGCGCCATGTGAATAAGCTAGGTGGTCAGATTCCAGCATCGCACCGAGCAGGCCTGCAAATATCTATATACATTGGACGTCCGCGCTTCTCTGGCCATGATATAGCAGAATAGCAATTGCGGACACCCGCGAAGCCACTGTGAGAGAACCCCTTCGTTCTTCTCTGACGAAACTGCATTTGACGTTCTAAGGGTGATGCACAATGGCCGACTTCTCAACATACCATTCCCTAGGTCAGGGTGAGGAAGACAAGCAGAATCCTCAAATAAGAACGGAGCCTGCACCACCTCAATTCAACACTCCGATTGCTCAAGGTCCCCTGGGCTACCGACAAAACGAGTCTCCGTATAGTGGCAGCCCGTCCGCGGGGCCCATGGGCCCAACCGGAAACCTGCAGGGATCGGCTGGGGTAACAAGTGCAATCGGAGGATTGACATCTCACATGGGTGGCTTAGGGATCATGGGAGACATGGGAGGAAGCGTTCGTGCTCACAAGAAGAAAGATAGACACGCTTATCACGAATTTGGTGCCCCATCTCCAACCTCACAGGCATTCAATGGAATGCCACAAGGTGGAATGCCGAATCAATCGCAATTCCTCAATACCGGAATGAATCAGCAACCTCGACCCGGCTCTTCATATTCTGATATATCTTCTCCAGGTCTACAGCAACCCTCACAGGCTGGACAGCCCTCTTCTGGCGCAAGCACGAAACCCCCATTTTCTCCTCCTGGCGATGGCTCCGTACCTACACAAGGAAAGGTTGACCCTGAACAAGTTCCGGGCGTTCCAATTGCCCGAGATGTTGCTGCACAGTATTATCTCAATCACGTATATCCCACGATGGAACGTCACATACCTCCTCCAGCAGCTGTCCCCTTTGTAGCACACGACCAAGGCAATTCCTCACCAAAGTTCGCCCGCCTTACGTTTAATAATATCCCATCTACTGCTGAATTCCTATCGTCCACCGCAGTTCCTCTTGGCATGGTCCTCCAACCTCTTGCTCCATTAGATTCCGGCGAACAACCCATCCCTGTCCTAGACTTTGGCGACGCCGGCCCTCCGAGATGTCGAAGGTGCAGAGCATATATAAATCCTTTTATGATGTTCAGGTCCGGAGGCAATAAATTCGTATGCAACATGTGCACCTTTCCTAATGAAGTTCCGCCTGAGTATTTTTCACCACTGGAGCCATCAGGGGTCCGGGTGGATCGCATGCGACGGCCCGAGTTGATGATGGGGACAGTTGAATATATGGTCCCCAAAGAGTATTGGGGAAAAGTTCCTGTAGGGCTACGGTGGCTATTCCTGATCGATGTTTCGCAAGAATCAGTAACTCGGGGATTTTTAGAGGCCTGTTGTGAGGGAATAATGGCAGCGGTGTATGGGGGCGATAGCGGCGATGAGGCGGCAGAGGGTAAAGATATACCAGCCAAAAAACTCCCTGAAGGGTCCAAAATTGGAATAATTACTTTTGATAAAGAAGTACAATTCTATAACCTCTGCGTACGTTTAATAGTCTCGTCATCTGCATCTCAACTACTCACGAATGGTTACAGTCTCGCCTCGAACAAGCTCAAATGATTGTGATGACCGATCTTGATGATCCTTTCGTCCCCTTGAGTGAAGGGTTGTTTGTTGATCCTTACGAATCAAAGTACTGAGAACTATTTGTTCTACCTTTCGTTTTATCATTCTAACTTGTCCTTAGGCATGTCATTTCATCCTTGTTAACACAAATACCGACACTGTTTTCGCAAATTAAAAACCCGGAGCCAGCTCTATTACCTGCTATAAATGCCGCTTTGTCCGCCTTGGAACAAACTGGTGGGAAAATGATTTGCGGACTGGCAAGCTTACCGACTTGGGGGCCTGGTCGACTATTTATGAGAGATGATGGAAAGGGACAAGGCACCGACGCCGAAAAGAAACTATTCACCACTGAACACCCAGGTTGGAAAAAGACAGCCAGTAAGCTAGCTGAGAGTGGCGTGGGAATTGATTTCTTCCTAGCGTCAAGTGGTGGTGCCTATATGGATATAGCTACGATAGGTACGTTCTGAACTCCCCAGTTTGACTGTCCGTTCTCTAAATTTTTTGCAACAGGCCATGTGGCTGCAGTCTCCGGCGGGGAAACCTTCTTGTATCCTAATTTCCATGCTCCTCGCGACGTCCTGAAGCTATCAAACGAGCTTTCTCATACTGTAAACCGGGAAACGGGCTACCAGGCTCTGCTAAAAGTACGATGCTCTAATGGACTTCAAGTCTCATCTTATCATGGTAACTTCGTGCAGCACACTTTTGGTTCGGATCTCCAATTAGGTAGTGTTGATGCAGACAAGGCCTTTGGTGTCGTCTTCACTTATGATGGAAAGCTTGATACCAAACTAGATGCTCATTTTCAAGCAGCCCTGCTGTACACAACTGCCAGCGGCCAGCGGCGAGTAAGATGCATCAACATTGTTGCCGCTGTCAATGAAGGGGGTATGGAGAGCATGAAATCAATAGATCAGGATGCTGTGGTAAATATACTGGCTAAAGAAGGTTCGTTTGAGTTTTCTCTGCCTTATTATGGGAAGTAATGCTAACGTCCGGATTTAAAGCTTCGTCGAAAGTCCCTGATAAATCTCTTAAAGATATCCGAGCTGCGTTAACTGAGAGAACCATCGATATACTTGCGGGCTATCGGAAGAATTTCTCGCTCTCGCATCCTCCTGGACAGCTTGTCCTGCCGGAGAATATGAAGGAGTTTTCCATGTACATACTAAGTTTGGTGAAATCCCGCGCTTTCAAGGGTAAGATATTGTTGTTGAGCAGCTGCAATTGTCTCAATCATAATGCGCCTGTCCTCCTTCGTTATGGTCTTCATTCTGACGTCATACAGCTGGCCATGAAACTTCCGATCGTCGAGTCCACGATCTACGTATGCTTCGTTCATTCGGCTGCAATGAACTTTCGCTCTATCTGTACCCTCGCATTATTCCGATCCATAACTTGAGTGCTGAAGACGGCTTCGCCAATGAGCAGGGACAACTCCAAGTTCCTCCGGCACTCCGAGCATCCTTCTCCCGCATCGAACAAGGCGGTGCCTACCTCGTGGACAATGGTCAGATCTGTCTTCTTTGGATTCATGCTCAAGTTTCGCCAAATCTTCTTGAAGACCTGTTTGGCCCTGGTAAAACAACACTACAGTCCCTCGACCCCAACACTTCATCCATCCCTCTGCTAGAAACGCATCTGAACGCGCAAGTGCGGAATATTATTCAGTATCTCACTACTATTCGCGGTTCTAAGTCGGTCACGATTCAGCTTGCCCGACAAGGGATAGATGGCGCTGAATACGAGTTTGCCAGACTTCTTTTAGAAGACAGAAATAACGATGCTCAAAGTTATGTTGACTGGCTGGTGCATATTCATAGGCAGATCCAACTTGAACTTGGTGGTCATCGCAAAAAGGAGGAGAGCAGCACCACAGTCCCTGGAGTGGAAAGCACGTTATCTGGATTGAGCGGATTACGGCCGCCATATTGGTGATTTCGACAGATCTAGCATAGCTCGTATATGGATTTTAGGATGTCCGCAATTGAAAGGGATTATTTTTTCTTTCCATTTTCGATTCCTATTGTGTTTGAGACGAGCGGGAGCGCGCAAAGAGCGGAGTATTTTCTATCTGTTATAGAAACATGGTGCTGAAAAGAAATGAAACTTTGGTTTGGCACTTAAAACCCCTTCTCATTGTTGCTAGAAATCCACCCATTCCTTCGTTCCCTGCTGTGAAATCTAGCATGCAGAAATGCGCCCAAGTTTTTTTCTAATGGATGGTTTCCGGTAGTAGTCTTTGCTTTTCGGTGGAGCCCTGGCCTTCCTATTTAGGACTAGCGCCCGCTACAACTTAGCGCTCAAACGTCCAACACCAAGCCCACCAAGCCTTTCCAGAACTTGAAAAGGCCCGGCGGGCTACTACCTAATTCGCACGTCGGAATGGTTCCCCCAAGGCACTTGTCATAATATCTATTGTGGCTCCTAATATCTAGTGCCCCCAAACTTTCAATAGGCATTGGTGCCAATTGGTGCGGAAGGCCGCTAAGTAGATCACGTTTTTGTACTGGTATCATTAGACTCGGAAACTCGGAACGTCATTTTCAAAATGGAAAGTAACCTCTCTGCTGAACCTATTTGTCTCCAATTGACTATTCGGAAGCTTTTTGTTCCATCGAAAGCGCATTCATTATCTCCCGCGCGATTTATTTCGGCTTCGTCGCCACGTCGTTTCCGCAAGGGTAAGGTACTTGCGCTAACTGCTATCGGCAAGGTTCCTAATCTACCATGGCGCATATGACAAAAGCCACTTGCTTTTGAGGAGGTTACAAATTCTATATGCGGTTTATGGCCTCAGAGGATTGATTACGTGCGGAGTTAAACGGCTGCAGAGGCTCAAACTGTTCCCCGTTTTTCTTGGAACTATAATTGGGTCAAGGTTTTCATTAAACTCAGGGGCAGCCCGGGCAAAGCGAAAACCTACCACTCACTCCCATCCAATAATCTAGCATGATTGAAATGACAGCGGCCGTTCCCCAGTTTGTTATATGGTTCGAGATATGTAACCCACCTGCCACACGCCAATTGGCTAGGATAGAGTCCCAAACTCTCGCAAACAATTGCCCCTGAAATGGATCCTTGGCCAGTCCTAGAGAACCGATATCCGCTACATGCTAGCCTTCAATTTCAAAGTTTTCCTTAATCTCGCCCCAGTTCCTAATCATACGTTATGCAGTACCTGGTAGCCGCAAGCTACGCAACGCCTTTTGTGGGTTTGAACCTTGAACCCGCACTTTTTTGGAGATTAACCTTGGAACCTGACGGATTCAATGGAAATCCGAGATGTATTCCCGGAATAATCCAAATTATGCCAGGAGCTTTTGCCTATAAGTACTTCGATGGATCCCACCTCGAATGGCTTGACGGTCTTTGGCGTGTTAGCGGTACCTTTCAACCAAGTCCCATTCTTACGATCATTTTTTAAGCCATCAAGGTTTACATTTTCAATACTTTTAAACACATTCTCTTCAGATTCAACTCATCTCGTCTAGTCGAAAACCACTTTTACTTCGCTTGAACATGTATACTAAAGGCGCCGTCGCTGCGGCTACCGCATTCGCTGCTCTTCTTCCAAACGTTCTGGCCGGGACTGCCATGGTTAAGAACAATTGCGATTGCCCAGTATATCTCTGGTCTGTTGCCAACGCAGGCAACGTGCCGAGGCACGAAATCAAACCCGGCGAAACCTTTAGCGAGAAATATCGCTCCAATCCAAATGGCGGCGGTATTTCATTGAAAATCTCGAAAACTTACAGTGATGCCGTTATCACCCAGTTTGAGTATACTCTCGCCGGACCCAAGGTGTTTTACGATATCTCAAATATCAATGGCTACCCATTTGAGGATAAGGGCGTCTCCCTCACCTCCTCCAGCGGATGCCCGGAAGTTCATTGCCCGGCCGGGGTTAAGCGCTGCAAAGGAGCGTACAATAACCCAGATGACATCGCAACTCATGCATGTTCTTCTTCCTCCGATCTCTCTATGACTCTCTGTTCTGGTGGCACCACAAAAAGCCATCAAGAGAGCGCTCAAGTGACCAAGCATAAGGACCCGACTCCGACTCCGACTCCGACTCCGACTTCGACTACAACTACGACAAGGCCGCCGCATCACCAGCATCCTCGCCAATTCGCTGTCTAGCCGGGGAACCCAAAACGTTCTGCACACCAACATTCTCTTTCGGATTGTTCCTTTGTACGAAGTTCTCTTCTTTTGTAAATATTTTTCTCTCCATTTTCATGCCCTATATGTTTTCGAATATTATACCCTCTACACATTACGCCGCTAGTACGATGTCTTGCCATTGTCACCTTTTTTGGGGAAATATTTCCCGTTTTGCACCGGATAGGAGTACACAAACTCTAGATATCAGACGCCGCCATGGATATCAATGGTTGACTACGGTGGCGTGTCTCTGAAAGGTTGGTAAATGTGACAAAACTAGTATTGATGATTATTTTTTCAGAACAAAATTTTTTTGGCATAAATTTCTTTGCTCCATTGTGGACTGCTGCTGGTGGGCCATGATGGGTAGAAGTGTGAAGGAAACGCTCAGGTACCAACAGTGGGCCCGCCAAGAACATCAAACTTGATCTAGCCAGCCCTGCGTGTGCATCAGTCGGTGGCAGGTCAGTAGGTCAAAAATAATCTTCTTCCATTCGGTACCTCAAACATATTTCCCAGAGCATCGTGGCGATATGTACTCCGTAGATACGTAGGTACTAACATTAAACACTTTACTCCGTAGGATACACCCCAGCCACATGGTTTTTTTTCGACGGGCAATCTCGAAACTTTGCGCCCTGAATGCTCCACGTGGATGGACACAATCATTGGTTGCACCAAACCATAAATTAGGGTTGAGGGTAAATCTGGCCCAGAGTTAAAATTAACCTCATGGCTTATGTCAGCCAGCGATAAACTTCCTTGTTGCTTCAGGGTACAACTAATTTGCTGTGGTAGTAGGCAGGGCCGCTAGGTCCTTCGTCAATGTTGAATGCAACACAGCACACCCTGTTTGTTGATAAAGATTATGATAAAGTACGGAGTACGGAGTAGTATTAGCTATTCTCAATCCCGAGTTTAGACAAGGATACTACTATGGAAGCGTTCGGAATTCTGCATCCCAATTGGAGTGGTTAGAATTGAGCAGAGACCCAGATGAGGAAATCGAATCATTCTTGTCCGGATGTCCTTCGTTAATGGTCAGGTTACGGATATTAGAGTGTTGAAGCCCTGATTCGTTCATTACATACTCCGTACTACGGGCTATGTGGCAAAGCTACGAACATTTCGATTTATGGGTGGCTGGGAGGCTTTTGCAAACGCCGTAGGGCAGCAACAAGGCGCTGTACCTTTACATAGGACACACACATCGAGGTTTTCTAGATTTCTTAAGTACTACTACTATTTACGGAGGAAAATAGAAAATCGGCTACCAAGGTACGGAATACAGTACATTGCTCCACAGGCACAACTCGTGCCTGAATGTACAGAGTACGTACTATACAAAATGTCTCCAGTAGTAGTTCTTATCGTACTCCACGTAATTCCTGCCTGTTTGAGGCTAGTTCGACGGAGAGTCTAGACCTAGCGAACGTAAAGTATCATTCTCCTCAGCAAGGGGCTCCCAGCCGAGTTAAAAAATATTTTTGAGTTCTAAGCAGGATGGATAAAAGAACTCCGGCCCCGGCTGCTAAGTTTTTCCAGTATTTTCCCGATGCTGGATTGTGTCGGGTATGCAAGGCACCCGTGCCGGCAGTCGGTACTATCATCCACTTGTACTCCGCATTCACCGTACTAGTTTTCCCTCCCAGTATTCCTCGACGCCTTGCATTTGTGCCTCAAAACAACTACCGCTATCTCCGGAACCTTTCATTTTTAGCTTTTACCCCTTTTATTTTTGACCTTCACCTTCAATCAAGCATAGTGCGGAGTACTATTAGTATGTCCATACTACATGATGATCGCTACTGCACACTACGCTCTAGTTCAAGTAGCGACTCGGGCTAATCTGAAAGGAGTAATTTTATTCGTTGGCGCGGACGCAACCGGCTACATCGGCTAAAAGGGGATGACTAAGCTCCTTTTGGCCAAACTCGGTTAGAGGGCTTGCGTTTATGTGCGAGAGTTTATTGGATGCCAGCCAGTAATTGGTATCACGTTCCGCGGCGCGGCGCTCGATTACGCTTCGCTAGCGAATGTAAAATCTCTTTTAGCATTCCCCCTTCTAAATGGAGAGTTGGTGGTGGTGGTGGCAACGGCGAGGTGAGGGGACTATCTTGTTGACGATTCTGGTACTACTTTGCAGGCAGGGTTCGAATGGGTGATCCGACCCCGTTCAACAAGGGGTGGGATGAATACTATGATGTTGTTTTAGCCCTCCTTGCTAGTAGACTATGGGGACCTAGAAGGGATATGGTTTATATCCAAACATCAATTTGTATTCATATTCATATTCATGAATGAGAACAATAAAATCTCTTCCCCTTTCACTCGTTACCTCCTCCTCGAAACCGTACTCTAATCTTCTCCCAGAACCCATGGGATCTGATTATCCTCAACAGCCCATATGCCACCAGTCGATATAAAATCGTGCAGATACCTAAAGCCATCAAATTCATCTCAGGATTCTTGTTCAAATTATACAGTTTCAGCGCCTGTTCACCGGTTTCTATTGGGCAGCTGCCATTAGGTAGGCGCTGGGAATCGCTGCAGGTGAAATGATGACCGGCCACTGAATAACCAGCCAGATTCGCAACTGCGTATTTGATAGGCGATAGGTTATTGAGCGCTTGAATGACCGTGGGGATGTTGAGGCTCATTACGCCGCCGAGTATGTTGGCAAAGGACAGAAGGATTGAGGTGACGTTAACAGAGAAGCCAGCGTGAGAGAACAAAGTGCAGAACATGATCCCTAGCGATTCACCGCAATTGACTATGCAGAAGCAATTGAAGCTTGCAATGAGAAACATTTTCACTGTTCGTTGCATGCCGACAGCGAATGCCATAAAGGCGCCGAAAACTAGCGAGGAAAAAATTTCGAAAGGGACTTCGAGCGTCGTGTATTGTACAATAAATGCCTCGACGGAGTAACAGTTATCTTCTTGTTCGCGATAAAAGACGTCTCTTTCGTTGGGGTATATCGCAATGTTTTGTAACATCCCTTTTTTAGGTTAACTGGCTGTGTCTAAAAAGGTATTTTGGTATCAGATTTTAGCACAGCAGCAGAGTTTCACTCACCAACAAAGTACATAGCAGCGAACTGCTGGAGAATGCCCATTCTCGACTGAACAGCCTCATAGTCGTTCTGCAAGGGAGCGAAAAACAGTGATATGATAATTCCCAAACCAACTACTTGCATTATCCGTGCAACGACAAGTGGCCGTTGTCTCCGTAAATTAATGAGAGATCGGCGTAGGACTAAAGGTAAAATGACAGTAAAGGAGTTGATTTGTCTCTTCAAGCTTCCAAGTTCAGCAGGAGTTGCAATCATCGATGATTGACAAGTCAAATCTACCGGCTTTTCTACCCAATTCGAGATCAAATGTTGCACCTTTGCGCGGCTTATAACTTCTCGTTGTTTCTCCTGGAGGTCTACTGTTATCAAATCCAGAACAAAATCGGCGGGATTTGTAGTTTTGGAACATTGGTGTCCAAGTTGCTCAAAGTAGGATAGCATATCTGCTCCTTTCCCTGCGTAGACAGGGTGACCACCTCTTGAAAGCAATAAAATGTTGTTGAAGCAGCGGAAAATGTCTGACCGAGATTGATGTATTGTAAGAATAAGAGTCCTGCCCTCAGCTGCTAAACCCTGTAAAACATCAATAATAGATGTTGCTGTGAAAGCATCTAGACCAGAAGTAGGTTCATCTAGAAGCAAAATTTTCGGGTCCGTTAAGATCTGTATCGCAATAGTGACTCTTCGTTTTTCCCCGCCGCTGATACCCTTGATAAGGTCACTGCCGATTAAGTTATTTCCGCAGTCCTTTAAGCCCATTTTTAACAGAACAACTTCTGCACGCTGATTTTTCTCTTCTTTTGACATCCAAGAAGGTAAGCGCAAGCCAGCCGCAAATCGAAGACTCTCCCGTACTGTTAAAGACGGCATCAGAGCATCATCATCTTGAGTAACAAAAGAGGAGACCGATCTGATTACACTTTCTGAGGGTACCGCGCCATTATAAAACATTGTACCACCCACACGGTATCGAGTTCCAAACGAACCCTGCAATCTCCCGGCAAGTAAACACAGAAGTGAGGTTTTCCCGCTGCCAGATGGTCCCATGATAACATTGAGTTTTCCAGGGTGGAATTCGGTTGATATTGGCTTCAATATGCTTAATCGGTGAGATGTAAGCCCTCGTCTTTCAAGAAACCTTCTCTGGATCTCCAGTTCATAATTATCGAGACGAATACAGACTTTGCGAGCATTCTCCAGTGGTCGAGCGATCAATTTTTCCTTCCCGGCAGATAAATCTCCGTCTTTGTTTACTGCCTGAGCGATGTCCATATCAACTTTTCTGAATTGAAGGATCAACGCTGCAGCGATGTAGAAGAAGATTGCAAACGAGAGTAGAATTATGATTGGGCGCCAGAGCCAATTTGACGGGAATCCAAGGCTCTTTATAACGAATATTCCTGTATATTCTTTGCAGCGGGGGTCGGCGGGATCGTCTGAATATGGGCAGTCATAAAACTGGCCCCAGATGGGGCCATTGGGTCCGATAAATTCATTGGTACATAGAGCCCCAAATGTGTAGAATGAATAGGTGATCCATTTCAGCCATCTCACGTAAACAGGGATCTGTTTTGACTGCACAAAATAACCACAGGCAATGGATTGCAGAGTGAAGGACAGGTTCGCTACCAGACTTGCACCAGGGAAATACCTTGAGATTGCTATGCATATAGCAGCATATGTGACAGCGATATAATGGGTCAGAATATTCAGCCCGAGAAACATAAAGAATTCAGCAGGGTGAACGCGATATCCAACCATGAAGTAAAATATTATCGAAAACAGGGTGGGTACTGGTAGATCTTCAAGGAATAACCGTGCTGCACGTCGGCTCAGTAAAAACGATGAAACACCTACCACCCCTTCAATTCGCTCTCGATCGAAAACCTGGATATCAGAAGTGAGTCGAAAAGTCTCATATAACAGAATTAAATAGCCGTTTAAACTACTGGCAATATAAAGGCTGCCCTGACGTGAACGTATACCCGCTAGGCTTAGGTCTAACTGAAGAAAAATCCAGCCAGTGATGACAGACATGCTGATGGCTTCGAAGAAACTTCCGGCTACTCCCATGGGGTCTCTGACTGTCACAGTGAAAGTCCGCGCTGTCAAAACTCGAAACTGTTGACGAAAATCCACATTCTTTTGTGATACAACTCCCGAGGCCGGTCCACGTTGATCAGGGGAATCCTGCACATTGAATTTCTCGCAGATATCAATTTTGGTCGCCTTTGACTTCCAAGCATCTTTTAATGCCTCAACGCGGGCAGACGATGCTAATTCTGCCTCTTCTGATCGATTATCATACGCGGCCAAATCGATTAAAAACTCCGCAGGGTTAACGAAGGGCTGAAGTTCATGGCCACATTCTGCGAAATGAGCGATGGCAGCGTGTGCTAATCCGCTATAAAGGACTGATCCACGCGATAATAGCACCACACGGTCGAAAAGACCCCATATTTCAGATCGAGGAGCGTGGATGGATATTATAACTGTTCTTCCATCTTGCGCAAGTCTCTTCAACGTCCTGACAATCTGAAACGCGCTTGTGGCATCCAAACCTAGCCATAATTTAATCAGGACACTTATTATTACTCACAACCACTGCGAGAAAGTCCCTAGATACAGTATCTAGGTATTTACTGCAGTTGGCCACGGGCGAATAGGGGGAATGTTTGGTTAAAACATACCGGTTGTTGGTTCATCGCAGAAAAGAACAGACGGGTTCGCTAGCATTTGAACGCCGATACTTGTGCGTCTCTTCTCCCCTCCGCTACATCCTTTATGTGCGGAGCTTCCAATTTGTGTATCTGCACATTCTTTCAGGCCCAGCTCCAGAATAACTTGCTCGACAACCTCTTTTCGTTCCTCTTGAGTGGTTGGGGGAGGGAGCCTTAAATCAGCCGAGTATTGAAGAGTTTCTCGCACTGTCAGAGTCGGTATAAGAACATCCTGTTGCATCACGTACGCGCTGCGAATACTATTGATATCCGCATGGCCATTGAAGATTGTTGAGCCAGTTGTCTTGACACGACTTGCATTCATTCGACCAGATATAGCATTTAGCAAGCTGGTTTTTCCAGAGCCACTACCACCAATTATCGCCGTCAAGCTACCATGTGGCATAACTGCGGAGATGCCATCGAGAACAGACTTGATAGGGCTATCTGTCGTGCGTCGGATGCGGTTCCATAGCAGCCGCGGGGAGCTTTGGGATATTGGCGGGGTTGTATCAATCCGGATGACCAGATCCCGAACTTCGACGTCAACAGGTTGAACCGCACGAAGGGATAAATGTGCTAGATTAGCCTCCAAGTCTTCCGCTGGTGATTCATCCGGGCGAGCCGCGCAATCAGGAGACTTCTCCAGGTCAACTCCCATTTTCAAGGGACGACCGGCTATGATCTTCTACCCCGCTAGGAGGCCAGGCCAAGGATCCGAAAAATGATCGTTGAAAGAAAGTGAAATTCAGTGCATATTCCAAACCTGAAGTTTTCGTCCCGTTGGCAAAGCACCATGAACTGGGGTGACCGGAGGAGTTGACAGTTACTAAATGTTTTTCGCTTTTAAACCCCAGCCCGAAATAATGCCCGCTAAGTATCAACCTAGTTTCTTGGGGAGCCTGGACTACTTTTGCGATGGTCAGATGGAGGGACAGGGTCTATGGTGGAGAACCAAGATGAGCATTATGGAGCTCGTGAACCAGCCTGGGAAGGCTCGCATAGTCAATGTCATGGTCCTAGACCAATGTTGTATATATCGCTAAACTCTGCAAACGAAGTGGCCGGGTGGAACCAGACACATTGATATGACATCTTCTCGTTGTGTCAACCAAAATCAAAAGCCAGCATACATCAGCCATAGGTCCTCGGTTCGAACTGGTTCCGGGTGCAACGCTGCTAAATGCCTCGCTTAGGCGCTAGTCACAGGCTAAATACTCCATGTTCTTCATGCGAGAGACTTATGAAAGAATAATATGGGGCACGTGATACAGTTAGCCCTCCAGCAGTACTCCGTATCATCCAACACCCCCATGCTAGGGCGCCTCCGGAGCACAGAAACCCCGGCTAGCTATCAACTGCTCTCAAATCAACTCAAGAATACAATACAATTCCTTCCTGAAATCCCTTCACAATATCCTGCATTCATTGCCTCTTGGTCCTTCTCAACTCACAAGATCTGACTGACTCCTGGCTCTGGCGCTCAGATCTGGCCCCTGGCTCTGGCTTCTGACTCCTGGCTCTCAGCTCCGACACTACTGGTGAGTAGGTTCAGTCGAAAATTTGAAGGATTTGGTGGATTCTCGGTCATATAGAGCAGGCCTCGGGCATTTGATAGATGGTGTGATAAAGTACTCACATTGAGAGCTTTTGTGTCTTCTGCGAAGAGCTTGCTGTTAACTGCTCTTTGAAAACTTGTCCACTATCGTAGGAGACAGACGGTACCAACCCCTAGGTCATGCAGTTGATGGCGCGGCATGCAGCAACAGGGCCTCATAACCTGAAAGAATGGGTGGCATGGTTGGCTATCTAAAGAGGGCTGGCAACTATAATATGGGGCACGTGATACTGGTAGCCCTAATCATTCGGAAAATATCCCATTTTTTAGGCGCAAACGCTGGTGCCCGTGCCCTCTGTGGTGATATTTTCATCGCAATGATATTTTTCTATATACTATTTTGTACTGTCAATGTGAGGAAAGTCTATAATCACGTTTATCTATAATGTAATTCCCCCCGGAACCGATCACACCATACAAATTTGAGTCTTTGAAGTCTTATATCTCAACAACACCGTAAGATAAATGCTCAACCCTGAACACTTGATTTGGCTGTGCGGAGAAAGATAGTTATCTTTTTGTCTATAAGACTATCTGAATCGGACTCGAGAGCGGGCTATGAAGAGCATGAGAGGTGAGAGAATCCGGGCTTTGATTGTTAATTTTCGCGAGTTCAAGGCGCATACGAGAATTATCTCGTTCAATTTCGGCCTTGTCGCGTTTCATACAAGGGCTCTGAAGCTTCAGCTTAAGCTTATTCAGTATATTGCAAGTGTTTTGAACATTGATTTAATAGAAAGTAGGCTCAACCCTCTCTGCGGCTGCTATTGGAGCCGCTGCAGAGCCTCTCATGAGTGCAGAGAATTCTTCTTCAAAGCCAACTGGCGGATTCGCTTGACTGCGAACAGCAGTAAATGAAGAAGTTGTTTCATTGAAAGCCTCAACATTGTTACCATATTCGGACTGGGCTCTGGAGCGGGTAAAACGGGTCATATCATTGACTGCGAACGGAAGCAAGATTAGCAGATTAAATCTGTTCAATTAGTTGTTGGGTAGCAGAAGAAAAGAGGGCATTCATAGCCTGTGGGAGTAGAGTATAATTGACTTGATTCTCTATGTGCTTTGTATGCGTTGCAGTGAGCTATATAGCCCTAGAAGAAAGGCCGGAATGGATGTCTCTGACATGTTTAATACCAGCTTATTCCATACACAAGACAGAACAAACTTCCTGGCCAAAAAGGTAATATAGCGCGCAAGGCGCACGCCAAAAGAAGCAGACGCGGAGTGCAGGATCGAACGAGAAAATTTCCCTGTATCGAGAAACTGGAAACAAATTCATTTCTTGGAATGTCGGAAAACCATACGCGTGGCGTCCACCATTCTGAACAACGAATCCAAAAACTGTCATCATCAAACTTGAATCCGATCGAAATGCCCACGCAGGCGAAATGGGGGATGAAGCTCGCCTGAACGAAAACGAAATGCCTTGGAGCTTTGAAAACGGTAGACACAAACCGTTGTCTAGGGAATTTTTATTATTCCTGTGTGTTTGGGCCCGCCGCCGCCCTCACTACCTGCGAAGAAAACAGGGACGAGAATGTTCGCCAGTGGGGGAGCTATACGTACAAAAAAATACCAATTTCGTCCATGTTCCAATTGTCTCTTGTTTCCCCGTGAACAAGGAGGAACAGTGACCAACTACTCAAATATGAGCCAGAAACTAATCCACCGCCCACACCCTGCGGCTTTTGGATCATTGCAGAAACGACTCTTCCTAACTCTCCATTTATTTTCCAGGCAAGGGAACCCAATATTAGGAATCATGGTGAGAAAGGAAATAACCGGATGAATGCGCGACAGCAACACTGTTTGAAGATGTACTCGAGGAAAATTGAGGTGTATCTGAACGTAAAAGATACCTTGATACGAAAAAAAAAATTAAAAAATTAAAAAAATAAAAAAATAAAATTGACAACCATGAACGCCCCAAAAATATACCACCAAGACGCCTCTCCTGAAAACCCACATCCGAAAAACAACACACAACGCGGGTCGGAAACCACTGCCAGGGGTGGCCAAAATGACGCTCTGGAAAAAGGCTTATGGAATCGAAAGATAGGGTGCAACCGCCATCGCCAACAAATTAGGACTTAATCCCTTACTCCACGCTTTCAATCGCTTAATACAAACGCCACCACTTGTAGACATCCAATGAAAAGTCTGATGGCGCTAAGTTGACATAACAATGAAGGATGAACAAGGTTTTTGAGAAAAAAAAAAAAGAGTGTGGAACCAATGGTCGCAATCCGATACCAGACAACTCCCTCCTGTGGGCTTCGCCAAAATGTGTAGACGGAGAAAAACGGCAATGGAGTCACGTAATCAAGAAATCCATATCCATGTCCTCGATGATCTTCTCCCAATCCCAGCTTTCTTCAATATTAAGATCCATGACTTCCCAGACTTTCTCAACAACACGAAGGGCCGGCCGAATATTCCGCAAGCTTGAATACGCTTGAAGGCTGTCAAAGCCTTTCTTTATGCGCTTGCGTTGTTTAGACTCGAAGGCCGAGCAGCCAAGTAGGAATAGCGGCATTAACATGATGGAATTGGCACCAGCATTAATGGGAAGTTGATCGAGAAACAAAAGTCCATCATCCACGACCTGGGATATTTTCTCGCTTGGGCGTGAGGGTCGCATGGTACGGTACAGATAAACCCATGTCGATTGCCGGTATAACTGGGCCGCGAACCAGTTAGGGTTATCTGGAAGGTATGTTGGTTCCCAAGCTCGTATCGACGAGTCTATCGAGACAGCTTCGCTCAGCGTCTGGTAATCGACAGAGGGTTCTATACCCTGCATAATCCGTTGTCGGATTCTGTCGCGAAGAACTGTGATTTCTGAAATATAGTGGAACAAGCCATCAAAAATGCCTAAGAGTGCACCAGCTTGGGCATGGGGGACAAAATCCGGCAGGCGGAGGTCACCCGTAAGACAGATAGGTCGGCGGTCCAGAGTAGTTAAGGAGTTTGAAATGTCATGGTATTGGAAAAATTCAATGATGAACTGCTTGAATTTTTCATTTTTTGGTGGGTGAGTATGTAGGAAATATCGCGTTGCGTCCATGTGTGACCTATATTCCCCTTGAGTTTCACCTTCACATATAGTTTTCAGGCACAGCGCAAGGGTCGATGCAATCATAGGATCGTCTACGGGAAGCTCCGGCTCATCAGTTTTTTCCGCTCGCGAAGCTATTATTACCCTTAGATCCGTGATTGCCCGGTCAAAATGGTAGTGTTTCCGCTCTTTATATTGCGGTTCTGGGTCCCTTGCAGAGAGATGTGATCCGGAGAGGCACATTAACGAATGCATGAGGCCCCGATGATGGGTAGCCATTGGTAACAAAATCTCTTTAAAGGGGTTAGAGTCGTCGTTAATGAGAGTAAGCACTCTGCTGAAATCGAAAACAAAGTGGTCAAGAAATCTTCGATCAATATCAGTTTCTATACCATCTATTAAGATCGGAAGACTACGTGGGATAGCCGTAAGAGAATTCCTTCGAACTGCTATGTAAATCTTAAGTCAGTAGGCAGAAGTCTTGAGGATATCCCGATTTTTGGACATATAAACAACGAATCGGGCCCGGGGGAATGTGTACCGTCTTCCATTTTCTGCTTTCCACTTTTCCATATTTCTTTTACGGGGTAACCTTCACAAACAACCGCATTCTTTTGACAATTCAAACACGAAGGTTTCGTCTCGTCACATTTCTTCTTTCTTCGTCTGCAGGTTATACAGCCAGTTTTTGATCTTCCTTTGGCGACCTTTGATTGACCGGGGAGAGGTAGTGGATGTTTCCGCGGCCTCCCTCGCTTCCTTGGAGCGTTAACGGTACTCGGCAGTGCAATATCCGTGGAACACGACTGTGTATCCAAGTCGTTGTCTTGTTCCTTGATTGCTTCCAGAGATCCGCCTTCATTACCATCGATTTCTTCAACTTTCGGTGTAACATCCATATCAGTATCTGGAGAGGATACGATAGCGAAATTAAAAGTCTGGGAAGAACGTGAAGAAGCGGGAGATTGCTCAAGGCTATTCTGAAGGGATGTCTCGGAACTGAAATCTAAGGAGTCGGGCGGTTGTGTTGGAGTGCGGCTGGACCGAGTGTCGATCGACAAGGTGCGGGTGTGCGCATTCGAAACATCTTCACCAGGCGCAATTATGGCTCTAGAGAAGACCTCGCTGGCAGAAGTTGCCGCAGCCGGTAAGAGAGCCGAGGGAGGTGTGGAGGTTAAGAGAGCAGTTGCTAACTGTTGGTTACGGCAGTCAGGGGAAAAGGTATTGGCTGTTCTAGGAGTTGCATGATTCCATGGGCCCTCACTGCACCCAAAGTCCGGCGCAAGATGGCGGGACGAAAGGGCAGGCTTCCTTTGCATGAACAGCATGGAGATTCTGGCAGGATAGAGGGGCACTTATAACTGGAGAGAACTAGTGCAGGAAGAGAACGAGGTGGTGTTTCGGAAGAAGAAAAAGAGGACGTTGACAATCAGAGGAAGTGGTGGAAGCAGGCCGGGAAGCAATTATTATTATGCTTGTTGTTAAATATTGGCTTTTATCAGTGCCACAGATCAGATGAAAACGAGCATTCATATGTGGTTGCAATGCAATCACTCATAATTACCATTTAATCCGTTGTTTGTCGCTGGATTCCTTCCGTCGTTGCGAGGATGCCCTTTGACCTGGGGCTTTTCCCAGTCTGGAAAATCCAGCAACAAAGTCCAGGCTGGTTCCCAGACGACGACCCTTTTATTAACTAGCGTTCCTGCTCTGCTTGTGTGTGAGGGTGCTCAAGAGAGGGATTTCCTCCCCAAGGGCGAGAGAGGGCTTCTGCAAGTCCTCCTGGCTTGCCAACGAGCTAGCTGCTCGCTAGCCCTGGCTCACCTTAGTGTGGGCTGGCTGCACCAGCAGCAATAATGGGCCAAGCGCAGCCAGAAACCACTATCGCCAAGCCCTGTGCGGGGAGAAGGCGTCCCATAATTAGTCCATGGATGGCCTGGGATTAAAGCAGAGTGCGAACGCATACTGCTCAACTGAGGGCGCAGGCGATCTGACAAGCCCTCGCACCTCACCGATTTGGTGAACATAAGTCTGCAAGTCTGACTTATGCATGTATGGACAATTGCCATGACCCCAGCACAAAGGAGGCCCCTGTTATGCTGTGGATGCCGTGGATGGGCCATATTTCGGCTTGTTTCGAAAACCCAAACCGGTTAGGCCAATGCTTCGTCTGCTCGCATATCCAATCTGTAACTGAGTACTCCGTACCTTGGATACGAGCTACAGCAGCCTTTGGGTGAAAATCCTCACACAAAGCAGAAGTAGGTACTCTGGACACCCAAGCTGATAGATTTATCGTCAAATTCTACCAAATTCGCTGCCACCCTACCCCCGACCCCCGGGGGGCAATCGGGGTTTTGCGCACACCGCCAAAAATGTTGCTCAACCGTTCCTGATCAGCTTTTAACAATAATGGGATCAAAGCCCTTGTTCAGATACGGAAACAATGGGCTAGACCTTTACTTATGGAAGCAGGCAGAGTACGTGCAGCATGCCAACGCTGCACAATCCTTTGTAACCATCACCTTTCTCTGAAAATGAAACTTGAATTCTTATTCGTATATCGACTTCAATTCTTCATTTTACCCAAAAGGTCTCCAGCTTCCCCAGCCAAAAGAGTACGTGCTAGAGAGACATCAAAGCCTTAAGAGACGTACGGAGTACCGCAAACGGAAATATTCATGGTTGGCTGCACAACACATTGCCATGTTATCCCTTTAAAATTCCCGAGTTTGCTAGGCCTCTCACCTGGAACCTTAAGCTGACAGAGCATATCAAAGCAGTTAAATATTCCCGCGTTTATTCGTCCAATGCCACCCTGGACCCGACTTGATTTGCAACTGTAACCTTTACGAGTATCACACGCAGACTGAGTCAAATACTCAGTCCCGTCCGCCCTAGCCCAGCCAATTTGGTCATTGAGCAGGCTCCTCGACATTGACAAAAAAAGAAGAAAAGGGGAGCTTTGCATGTGCGAAATGTGGGCGGTCATTCTTTGGTTTTTATTTGACTGTTGACCTGCTCCAAAACATCCACGGATGCTCTTGACGTACGCCAAGTCATCTATTTGGATATAAGAATTATGCGCCTTCACGAAATGCGATTCACTTCGCCCGGTTTCCCTGATTCTTGAGTACTCAAATATGAGACCCCAGGTCAAGTGCGGAAAACAATGGGATGGGTTGAAGGGTGGAGACCATCCAGTCGCACGCCTGCTTCCACGTCGATTTAGCCCCATCGTTCGTCTTGTTTATCATGAACGATACGAAATTTCTCCTGCTATATTCACTGGCCATGCCTCGTAACCTGGCAAAGAAGTTGTGACGACCACGGACTACCACTCTCAGAAATATATATATATTAGAGGATACGGAATCACGCACTGGATCCCCAGGTGATTCCACTAAAATACTCAAAACATTAAAGATTGAAAGTGCAGAGTGGCGAACTGAACAGATAGCCACATTTTGAGACATGGCATGAACTGCCTCCATTCCCGTTAGCATCATACATGGGCCCTTTTCATTTGTGTATGAAAGCATCCACCCTTGTGTATAGTTCTTCATTGATGCAGTGATGGCCCTTGCATCGAACCAGATGAATCAGAATGTTTATCATGCCATTCCAAAGGATCATGTCATTCTAAATAAAATCATGTATGCAATACTAAGCGGCAATTTTCTTGCATTCTATCCAAATACCAGCATCGTAGCCAAGAGAAAATGTCCATGCATGATCTTTTTTTTTTTTTTTTTTTTTTTTTGAGGGTTGACGACTCACTGGCAAAAAGCGGTTGGTAGCTGGTTGCATCTTCCTGCGTTCTGTAACTAGTACCTTGTTCGTTGCTCATTCATATGCCACCCGAACCTGGTTGTTGTGGGTGAGAAAATCCATAAATCGAAGATTCTCCACCCAGCTACCGATTGTCACACATTCAACATCCTGCGTTCTCCGTACATTCCTCGTAGGTCGCATACGGATTACTACGGAGTGCTGTAGGTCCATCTTATTGTTCATGGGCCTGTAGCTGTCGAGATACCAAGCCAACCTAGGTTCCGGAACAGCCATCCGGATTACCGGATTAGGATGCTCCGGTCAGCCTGGAGCAATTTCATGCATCGTTCTGGCACAGACTGGCAGAGAAGCGTGGCTTCATTATTGGGAAGAAGTCGCAAGGAACCCTGTACGAGGGCGGACGTACTCGGAGTACGGAGTACTTAAATCTTAAAATGCAGCCTCGGAGCTTCCCCCTTTGGGATTGGCGGCTTGGAGGGCGTTTTGACCTCTTGCTAGTGGCCTCCTTGTTCAGCAGATCGGGGGGTTATGACTGGCGGATGGTAGCGAGGCATCCCCAATCCTACTTTTGCGCAGCGTGTCTCTTGGTGCACTCAACCGCCTGCTTCGAGCAGACCCCAGCCAGCTTCCATAACCATTCCTATGTTACGGAGCTCAGTGACTGTTTGCATAGCGTTATTTAATTCTTATGCTCCCCATCATAATCGAGATCATTGGAGCCCTTTCCACACAATTGACAGATTGTCAAGCAGGGAGAACTAATAGTATGTGTGTACAGTACGTATTTCACCCTATGTTAAAGCTCCAGAGGTTCTAGATGTGCAAACCCGCTGCGATTAACCCATGGGTCCCGATGAAGCCGTTCCCACCCTTGTGTTTACCTCCCGGGCAAGTATCTGCACGCTATGCTTTTGGCCTCAGCCTGGCTAGCATATACAAGGGAACGGCGCGCTGGCATCCATTACGGGCCGCGGGACCCACGATGGGGGCTTGTTGGGGGCCTACGGCTACGCTCACCTGAATCGCACTGGGGGGCTAGAGAATAATCTTGGCAGATATGCGCTAAGATATAAAATTGTGTTGTGTTTCAAAATATCCTTTCTGAGGCTGACCAGAAGAGAAACAAATACTGTAAAGAAAATTTTGGAAGCAGGAAAATAAAAAGCTAACACAGTGGACCCACAAACGTTTCAAATCACAAGAAGAACACCATTCATAGTACTCCGTGCGGAGTAGAAGGCTTGGATTAAATGGTCAACGGCGGGTGCACGGGCATTTGGGCACACCGGTGGAGAGACCAGCAAAGAAAGAAAAAGCAAACAAAATTAGATGTGACACAAACCGAGGGTGGAAAGCAACTAATCTGTCTCTCGTTTTTCTTGCTCTTGAATTCGAGCCTCGTCTACACATTCTCTGACCTCCGATTCAACATTGCTTACCACAGGTCTATCGGCAAACACAGGCGTTAGGCTGTTATCTTTCCTTCCCTCATCCTATACTCAGTGTATGGGCTGTATCCTTCTTTGTGTGTTTTTTCAACTATCCCGGCTGTGAAGAAACTAGAGAGAAAAAGCAGCTCCACAGACAAGAAGGCTAGGGTTAGGACCTTTACAAAAAGTAAGATCTGATATTCTTGCCAACTTTAACGTGCAGCAGTAGTATTCTAGCAGCAGGCATTTAGATTGATCCAGCAACCCACATGAACTATCGTGCCTGATGAATGATCTCGAAGTTAGAGACAATTTTTCACAGGCGTTTGGGGCCTGCTTCCTCCAGCATGCCTCTATCTCACCCCTCCGTTGCTTATGATACTCCTCTACTCCGTACAGCTAACAATAAATATGTTTTGTTCAGTTGCCTGGTTAGAAAGGAGGCTGGAGGGAACGAAAGTGTTGAACAAGAGGCGGCATTAGCGACAGGCAGATCATCCCAATTATCAATAAGTCACCACCAATCTTGTAAACTGGTCTGATAATCCGGGAATGAGTACGGAGTACGGAGTACTCCGTATTTCATATTGACTCTCCTCTGGACTAGAGTAGGTTACCGGAACAGGTTGGATTGGTTGCGCCGCTGGGATAAGGGAGGAGAAAGTTTGTCCTGGAAGACTTTCTATCCGAGAAACTTTTCACCCTGTTTGTTCGCCATTTAAACCCCCTGAGATCTTGCTTCCTGGGTTCCGCCCTTCTGGTCACTCTCCTTGACAGAGGGCGACTTTAAGTCTTGCGGGTTTTCTCTCCGAGTTTTTGACTTCTTGAGGGTGCAGTTCAAAGAGTCTTAACAAGCTAAAGATAGCCACAAAAATAAGGGTCTGAAAAAAAACCCCAAGGATCAGGATTAGCGTGGCAAAACATCTGCTCAATTCCTACGGAGTAAATGCATCCGGATACGGAGTATGTAGTAACAACTCCATACTGTACAGAGTACGAGTACATACTGCGTAATCAATAAAATCATTGCACAGCACATTTTGGTTCTTTAGATTATTTGCGGGAAAAGTAAATCATTTACACCCCGCTCCAGGATGACAATGAAACCTTTCACCTACAGGGTCCCCTGCAACATGTCGTATAAACGCTGCTCGACCTGCCTCGAAAAGTTCGAAGCGCCCCGCTAGACATGCTGGAGCGGCACGGAGGGCATGGACAACAACACCAATATTTGGCAACTGTGACACAACGACAGCGTACGCCCGTGCACATCAGAGATAGCCCGTCTTTCCCCGGGCCGGGTTTGTGGGGAAGTGGGAGGAGCATGCATCGCTGCCAAAATGGGTGGACAGCCCTTAGTTTGTCATTCTGATGGCATCGTCGTCATAAAGCATTAATTCTTGTGCTGTCCTTCTTGATGAAAGGAATAAAAACTTTGAGCAGTGTAGCTAATTATTATTGTTGGTTGTTAGGCCCAGACACCAGTACATCAACAGATACAGCACCATGTACTGCACACTACTACATATCTTCCCGCAGAATAGTGAGAGGTAGCTACCCCGCTATCTACTCGGTCCAGTTTATTGGGTTGGCCTGAGGAGCCAGCAGAGATATGTACTGTACACAATAGCATTCATCCGCCGTGTTGGCTCACAAGAGATTTCAATTTAAGCAGGGATCAAGGGGACGGACCGTGGCGGGAGATGCTGCGTTTTTTGGAGGAGATTCGTTACTCCTCTTGGAATAGAGACCCCAGTACTGGGGCAAAAAATAAATTCCCCTGCCCGAAACGTTCAGCACATGTCATATCTTAGCCTCTTCCGTCAAATTTAGCAATACTGATGAAGCAGGGTCGCAGAACAATCTGAATGACTTGCTATGCGCTGCAACTGCTGCTCTTCATTTATATTGTTCATATCTGCCCCCTCTTTTTCAAACACCTCATCAGTTTATCTGTTTCTGGGGGTGTTTCTTACTGATAGAAAATGATATAGTTAACTAACTACTACACTTTGTTGCTGTCTGCCTTAGAGCAGGTTCATATAACCGGAGATAAATCATGTACTGTAGTACTTCTGATCATATTTCGTTGTCTAACCCTATTTCATAAACTAGCCATGCAATTTCCACATGCACATAATATGCCAGCGAAACTTTGGGAACACGGCATATGTCCGCAACCAACCTTTCCACCCAGTTTTCAGCCTTCGTCAAGGTTTGGCCAGGGTAGAGATAGAGAACGAAAAAGCTGTCCAAGTTTTTGAGTTTTCCTTCGCTACTCTGCTTTCGTTATTTCACTTCCAACCAGGAGGAGGCTGACACAAACCGTTGCGTATCCGGCGTTTGCCGTCCCTACACGGGCAAATCCTTGCCAGTTGGCCATCTATATCACGACAACTGAAAGGAGAAGGAATCCTTGCTATATCTCAGGTCCCTCTTAGACTGCTGGTGAAGTCTAACCCGAGGATACCGTCACCATTTCATAGATTCTGCTCTGACTGAAGTTTGCCTGTTTTGTGGGGCCATTTTGGCGATAGAAACTTCTTGGGTGGCCGACCTGATAAGCGCTTGGGAGTTGTTTCGAAAATCCACTGCTCGGTTGACATTTTTGACTCGCCTTTTTTCTCGTTATCTCTCCTTTTTTTTCCTATT
Organism: Emergomyces pasteurianus Ep9510; assembly: GCA_001883825.1. Taxonomy (NCBI): domain Eukaryota; kingdom Fungi; phylum Ascomycota; class Eurotiomycetes; order Onygenales; family Ajellomycetaceae; genus Emergomyces; species Emergomyces pasteurianus. The sequence continues at coordinate 8,363 of LGRN01000145.1, read as the reverse complement.
CCATTTACTTATTCACATTCCATGATTGATGATTGCCTTGCCAGTGGCACACTCGCCATCTGTTCATGTTTTGGCTCAATGTCGGCTCAATGTGTACTCACATAGCAGAGCGCATTGGGACGTTTTCTGGCATGGAATGAAGGCTGCAAGCAATTCAGATGGAATGCCCCTCTTCGTCTGCTAGTTAGACACAATATGTTCATTCAGGAGGTAGCAATGAATTTGCATATGTGCGCACCCTGACCCGAGCCTGTGTCGGACCAGGATTTTTTTTTTTTTAATATTTTATTGCCAAATATACACTGGTTATATGTTACCATACTATTGCCCTTGGCGACAGACACCTACCTAATACACCAAAAATCTTACCACAACCTGCCATCTCTCCACGGGAGGAGGATCCAAAACCTGTTTATCAATCTCTGGTCAGCAAATTGTTTTGGTTCAGGTCAAGGACATATGAAATACTCTGCCTCCTTTAGGTAGTACTAGGCCATGCTTGTCTTGAGCTAAGTGAGCAAGATTTATCGCTTCCGGATCAGATTACATGCGGAACCCACGGCGTTTCCAATCCAAGGCTGATGACTGATGGCCGATGAAGCATTTGCAGGGAATAGTTATCTGGAAGACACCTATGGCCTGTTCAGCATTTTATCATGCGGATTTATTATAGCCAAGTCCGCTCCAACAAAAGTCCGGCTTCTTACCCTTATCTCCGCCGCGCTCTATTCGGTAGGTGGAGGAGGCATTTTATCGAACTTTTAACCTAGATTGCCGGTCATACTGCTTGTTCTGGTGCATAGTGTATGGCATGTCAACGACCATTCTCGAGACTTTGTCACCTAGTAAATGTTGTACGACCACGGTCGTTCATTACGTGTACACAATGTAACCGAGTTCAAAGACCGTGGTCGGAGATATTGGAAAAAATATCCACACTGCTAAAAACTCCAGGGCCTGTGAGGCATGCGACGGGAAAGGGTTTATGGAATGCCGGGTCATTCTTGCCTTTGTCAAAAAAATTTTGGCGATGATGGAACTATTCAAATATTAAACACTGCGTTTAATGCAAGGTACTCAGCCCTGAGTGAACCATTTGCAACTGGAAAACAGGATGATGATTGTTGAAATGAGAGAGGTCTGTGATTGGTCGCAGCAGCGACGCGACTACGCGACGGATTATTAATAATTTTACAACCGTCTTCGCTTAAATATTTCAACGTGTCGTCAACTGAGTTGCAGGCTTTGTGCAATTTTTGTATTTTGAACATTCATTCCCCAAGAAATCCCTGTCGACTTCAGATTCACACCTCTCTTGGGAATCGCATGTGTCAAAGGAAGGCATTCTCCTACCCTCGGCCCTAGCACGCATACTCGGGAGGCTGAAGGGACTCATAAAACAAACCAGCATCACATTATACCCCGAGCCTAGGTTTGGCATTTGGTTTTGAGGTTCTGCACCAACCATCATTAACAGATAATCGGCCTATCAGAATAGCTTGCCCCGCGCCTCTGGCACGCCGAGAACGTATTCCGGGAAACCTGGATATAGGCTGCTGTGTATCGGAGATGCATTCCTTGTGCTGTTGTTGCGCCCCCCGTCAAATGCTATTTACGCATGAAAAGTTATATATATATTCTCTTGTCAATTTTCCGCCTGGTGCTTTGACGTTTGCGGAAATGATAGTTTTTCTATCAGGCATTTCTACTATTTGCAAGCTGTACCAAAACAGCACATTTGATATTTCCACGCCAGTTCAATATGATCTATCGTATCTTCTCTCTTATTCTACCTTCCTAAAGAAAAAATAGGACTTTTTTGTGGCTCTATAAATAGCCACAAACAGGGCTCTCTTGTTTGTGTCGCCTGAGAAATTCTGTTCATGTATGACAGCTGCAGGGTTGACGCAGCCGAAATGTGCTGCGGTTCCTTGCAGCATCTGCTTGAACGCCATTTTCATGGGCAACTAAGAATTATTCTCTATCGGGCCTGAATCCATTGGGCTCAGGGTTTAAATGACATTGAAACGCGTGTATTTCATCTACCAGAGATGAATGGATAAAACTTCCCCATTTCAAAATCAGTGGCAAGATGCGGCCTTCAAACATACCTATACCGGACAGTCCGCATAATAATAATAGAAAGGATGTCTTAGCAAGGTTCTTAACCAGGGATATCGTATAGCTACGTTGGCCGGGAACACGTAGTTATTTGGGGAGAGAAATATAAAGTAAACAAAGGAGGGGTCACATGGGGTGCTCTGCCAGTTTCTTGCTCCACCAGCTCATCGGCCACACTCCTTTCTTTTCAATATAACTTTTCTGCCCTCTGTCACCTCTGTATCTGCAACCCTTTTTATCTTCAATTTACCAAGGTCGGGCCCCGGGTTGTTCACTCTCCTTTAGCAATTTACTTTCTTTTCAAGAGATAACATTCGTCATCTCCTGAGGTTTGTCAGTTCTTTGCTCTGCACTGCTTCATTGCACTCATTTTTTTTTTTTTTCAAACACCCTTCGTTCATTATGCGCATCCAGGCCGCAATTGGAGTGGCATTCGTTGCTCTGACTGCTGGGGCACGTTTGCCTCAAAGGTATGTTGATGTTTTCTCCTATCTTCGTTTATTCGGTCTGTCGTTGACTATAAAATTCACGGCTCTTGGATTGCATTCACACTATACACGCCCCCTATCAACACTTCTCAGTGTAGCGCACTGTGCTTCCAAGTATAGTTAATGTCTGCTCTACGAAATCAACATACTCTCCCACTTGATGGGCATGTCATTGAACATTTTTGCACTACCTGTTCCATATGGGCTTCAGTTATGTCTGGTTCTATGGAGCACGCACTCCGACTAACCCAGAGTATCTTTAGCTGGAACGGGATAAATGACCAAATTGTAACTATTACGACAACTGTTCCCCCCAAATTCTGTGCATCTACCGAAACGAATACAAATGACCAGGTTGTTACTATTACGACGACGGTGTCTCCCAAAACCTGCGCGTCTCCCGATAACCATCCATTAACTACCACAGTGACGGAAACCGTTTATATTACTCTTACTCTCTATGTTTCACCTGTCGGCCCAAGGACTAGTTCTGCATGTAAGAACGGGCTCGCCTGTGCGGCTTCAACGCGTGAATCAAAATTGACTGAAGAAACGTTTGTGACCTACACGAAGACCGCTTCGAGGTCTGAAACAGAGCCTGCCATCACCAATGCAGGCAGCAATGATGTCTCATCGCAACGCTCAACTCTCACGATGACAGTTTATCCAATCCCAGTTTCGGAATATACGACAATAGTGACTTCAATTTCAACTGAAACGATTTCCTTACCGTTGACTGATGTCCCGTGGTCAACTGATTTTCCAGTAAATCCCGTGCCACCGCCCCCTTCCACAAAAGCTGATCTATCCACTACAAGCACGCCTATTGCATCATTTATTCCGACCACCCTATCCGCTGTTCCTTCTAAACCGTATGGCCCCAGTGGGTGGAATTTCACAAATTCAGCAACCGCTACAGCCCAAGGAACAGGCGTACAGGCCGTTTCGGGGCGCTTTACCCCCGAGTCTTCCCAACCGGCTGTTATATCTATAACCAAACGACAAGTCGGGGCAATGGTTTCAGCAACTATCAACGGCCAGATTGTTTCATGGATCAATAAGTGGGACGGTGGTGCTCTTCCTTCCGCACCACCTTCATCCGGGACCCCAATAATTGAAATCAATCGAACAGCAATAAGCACACCTTCATCAATTCCGACAATGTGTGGAGAATCCGGTGAATTCACCATGGATGTAAGTACATATATATTACCTTTATTAGGACTAGTACTCAGCTGCTAATCGGCTTCAGTTCGACGACTTACCGAGATATTCACTAAGTAATAACAACACTGCTTCGTTTCCTCCAATTTTCAACCCGTATAATCATTTATTCTTCTCCGATGGATGGTCTTACGGCCCTCCGCCAACCGAGCCATATCCTCCCGCTTCCAACCCCCATATTGGAATCTACGTCCCTGATAAGAATAAGGATAATCGTGGCTCTCCATACGCGGGATTGCTCTCCGGAGGGGAATTTGGCGCAGGGCCCCGTAGTAGCCTCAACACTTTCTGGTTTGATGCTTACTCCGCCTATTTTGGTTGCGACAACGGCTCTGCCAATACAACTTGTGCAGTTACGGTGTCGGCAGTCAGGTATTCAACCAAAACTAACGCAGAAGAGGCTGCTGAAACGCGCAAATTCACCCTCCCACCATGTCCGGGATACAAAAACTGCACCCTTTCTCCATTGGACTTTGGAGACAGTTTCCGTGGGATCAGTGGTCTTCAATTTTCAGCGTCCGTGCAGGATAAACCTGTCATTTTGTTTGTTGACGACATCAAAATGAACTGGTATAACAACACTTGTGCTGCTGGTTTAGAGCGTTTGCGTTCTCGTTGACGTGGGTATTCCCAATATCATCACGGGAACAAAGTGGGCCATGATGCAAGAATCGGAGCTGAGCAAATGTATTTGTATGGAAATTATTGTCTTCGTTTTAAGCTTGTTTCGACGTTATTATAATAGTAGTTTTTATTAAGTGTTTTTCAGGTCGGGGGATGTTGTGTTTGATTTGCTTTCAATGCCTACCTGCAATGTTAATCGGACAAACCAACAGTAAAAGTTGAGCTTGTTTGACGATATCAGACAATACTAGAATAATACTGGTGAACTATACATTTGCAGAGTCAAAATACGGAGTACTACGAACATGAAAAATGATACGGCGTACTAGCCAGAGTTCGGAAATATATACTGCCGAATCACCGCCACCTCTCTGACGTAGTCAACCTTGGTTCCGATTTACCCGCCGTGAAAACCCTTTCCATCGCGTATCCAAGCATTCATGAACAATCTACCGCCGCTCCATTACACTCAGGTACCTTCGTGTTGCGACTGCCATCAAGGTGGCTGTCTTCCGTTTGAACGATGATTGACCGCCCCCATCGATCCAATTCCGCGCGCCCCTTGATGCTCTAATCTTATCTGAAAAAACTGGCCTTTTTCCCTTCTTGTTCATTTACAATGCCTCTCTTTCAGGTAAGGGAACTCTTGCAGTTCCCTGAAAATGGAGACAATGCTACGGACACGGTGATCAATAATATCCACTTCAATCGGACCGCCTTAAATCATTTCAACTATACCCTGTATTCGAATGGGACTTTATCGAATGGCTCGAACTGTTGGCTTTTATTCGATATCTACAGGCCTTCTATGCTATCCAATGGAACATTTATTAATGGCACCTCTTGTTATTCTCCGATCGATGGCCTTGAGGCAAGGGGAAGTGTTGGGATCGCATTCGCCTCGATGTTTGCAGCGACCATAATGTTCACATTGGTAAATCTGCGGAAGCATGGAAAGATGTTTTTGCCGGCTGAGAAACGATGGAGGGCCGTTGGAAGGAGATGGCAGTGGTACTGGATGCTCTTTGTTGCAGCCTGTGGTACAATAAGCTGTTTCATGAGTATTGATGTCGATCGGAATTATTTGCAAGAACTTGCCCTTTCTCTGCAGAGCTTGTTTTATTATCTACTCCTGCCTGGACTGCTGGCTGCAGTATGGGAAGGAGTAAGGCATTGGTACGTACTTAAATCTACATGTACAATTGATTTTGTTCTACGTGTATCTAACAACTTCCTCTACAGGGGCTCATGGCAGGAACGGCAGATGTGTGATCGTGACATCTTTGCGTTTTCGGAAGCTTCCACAAGGGAAAAGCAGGAATTCTACCTGCCCCTAATCTTCTACGTATTCGCTTGGCTTAACTTCTTCTTGGTCATTCCCAGGAGCTGGAACGCAATCCAAAAGCAACGCAGCTATGACCAAACAATGAGCATAGCCAAGCCGTCCGCGACAGATGCGCGCTTTAAATCAGGGAGTATCATTGCAGCCGTATGTTTAGGTATCATATGTTACAGCCTTGGGCATAGCGTCTATCGATACAAAGAGCGGCCAGCAAACCGGCTCCACCTGATGAAGTTCTATTTAAGCTCTGCACCCTTGAAATTCATCCTCTGCATTATTCTAACTGGTTTTCGTGTCGGATTTGGCATTGCCTCTGCGTTCATATGGGATATTTCTCCGGTTAAGTACGACGGCAATGCAGGTTGGCTCTACGGCCTTGGATATGCGCCGCCATTGCTTATCCTCGTTGTTCTGAACATATGGGGTTACATCGATCCCAACGAGGACAAAGCGCTCATCGAGGAACGTCGTGAACGTGGGCGCACGATGGATGCTGAGCTTGGTATAGAAGCCGGAAAAAGAAAACCGGCCTGGTGGCGTCGACTGCACCCAGATTTTCAGAACGTATCTGGCAGCGATCCCAATTCGAGGTTAAAAGCCTTGACTACGGAAATCGGAGGGGGAAGGCCTACACAAAAAAACATGGAGAGGTACATAGAAATGGGAACTATCTCGGCAGCAAAGTCGAACCCGGAGGATAAAAACAGCGATATGAACTATACAAAAAACCCAAGCAGAGTCATACTAAATGATCCATTTACGGACCCGAGCTCAAGGGTCGATAATACTAATTTTCTGAGCCCGAAAGATCAGATAAGGCACCCTTCTAGCAGGTCGGGGAGCCAGGCCACTTTGTCATCAGGAGAAACCCTGACCCAACATCCTCCTCAAAAAATAAGGAGTATGTTGGATATCTGAGCAATATTTTGGCTATCATCTAAACTTCTCATTTGCTGCCGGTTTTATATTATTTTTCTCACATACAGGATCTTTCGTGGGATTTTTTAGAATTTTTTTTATGGTTCATTTCATTCCGGGAAGCTCAGCGAAATTCAGGGGCTTCGTTTGAGCAGAGAATTTTTTACAAAAAGTTTTTTTAAACGCGACAGGCATGACGGAAACGCGCACGACAGAAACGACCACCAAATGATTATATTATTAAACTTCTAAGTTAAATCGTTTTCCAACGTACGGAGTGAGCTTGCTGTGGACACCTATCGATGATCGATACACGATATCTCTGGATTTGATTTTGAGCTGTGAGGAGAACAAAGAATGTGGCGTTTAGTTGTTTTCTATTCTCTGAAAATTTTAGATCGTTTTTTGCATCACATTCCATCTTATTTATTTATTCCATTTATTTACTTTATGTATGTATGCATATTTCATGAAGCACAAATACGCAGCAAACGTCCAGACAGCAAGCAAGCTTTCTTCCCATTCACTCGTTATTCTTAGCACTCATAATAAATATAGTTCTCCAACAGGGTTCAAAAGACTACGTTAACTTATAAGACAGTAGTAGTAGCCAGGTCCTCACTCAAATCAACACAAATAGTATTTTCACTGTTGATCCTTCATCAGAAATCAGCACATTCGGCGGATTAATTCCATCCAATGTCAGGGAAATCCATTCAAACGACCTCATCATTTCGCAATATCTACTCCGTACTTCCTACTCATGGCTCAAGATCGTGCATCCTTTAAATAGATGAGTCCACGGAGAAAAATAAGCCCTTTGCTCATCCATAGAGCCGAAGGTACGAAGCCGCGGACTTCCGTTGCTTGCTAGCAGCGGACCTCCTGCACTCCTAACTTTTAACAACCAGAAATTTCCGGCCTCAGCTTCCTCCCCGAGGTTTTTGTTTTTAAAGCCTTAGCTTACGGCCCTCCTTTGGATCCGCAGCTGAAGTTAAGGTTTCCCCCAAGCTGAGTATGTACCTCCCTTGGCTAGTTGGCAAGCTCCGTTGTTGAAAAAGACCCTTGCATATTTAACAACAAGGATCAATAGATCGAACGACCACCACGCAACAAGGTTTGCCCCTAAGAATAGGTAGTTCAGGCGTTGAACCAGCACTCTGTGCGGAGTATGATGCTTACCCAATGCTTACTGATGGATGCTTTTTTTTTTTACGCCCCCGTTCTATGCAGTGAGAAATGGGTAAGATATCGGGCTGCCTATTACTCTCTAAGTCGCATTGCTGAATCTATATATCGTGTATCCCGGTACGGAGTAGGTTCGAAGCGGTTTACCTCCCCTAGGTACGGAGTACTAGGTAATTTTCTTCTGTCAAATGCCCCGATGTGCACATAAAGCGGAAATTAATGTTATATACTCGCGGTACTCCGTACTCCGTACTCCGTTTTCGAAGCCCCCGCTCAACAAAAACGGGGCCGCTGACTGGGGGCCATCTTTGGGAATTAAATTATATAAGCTTAAATAACGTTTCGCATTCGAATACGTGATGAATAGGCGAGAATGGGCTAAGCATATTTGCAAAAAAAATATAAATAAATAAATAAAATAAGTTTTTTTTTTTTTTTTTTTTTTTTTTTTTTTTTTT